>NIPM01000662.1:45452-62980 GCA_002738285.1 Holacanthella duospinosa
ATCTTGTTTAGTATGTCTAGTATACTTATAACTCGATATATTTTATGTACACAGTTAGTTTATTAGTACAAAACTACTGAGTTTATGTGCATAGATTGGAAGATTTCTTCACCGCTTGTGACGATTATAGTGGTGTCTGTGCAGTGACGTCAGTGCCTGCCGAGTACTAAAAAGAGTAACTCAGATACCAAGCCACCAAACCAAAAACAAGGAACAGTCGTGAAAGCTACAAGCAATAAGGAAATTAAAACAACTGAAACAGAAAACAAAGTTTAAGTTTTGCTTTGGTCTCATTTATAACCCAAAGCTTAAATGGCTCNTAAAACAACTGAAACAGAAAACAAAGTTTAAGTTTTGCTTTGGTCTCATTTATAACCCAAAGCTTAAATGGCTCACTTGCAAAGAAAATCCAAGGTTTAGTTTGTCCCGTATTCTTAAATTTAAAACCCAAATATGACATACCTCAATAAATATATTTTTAAAGCCGTAGTTACAACAGCCAAGGCTTCGTAAGGCAAAGAATTACAATTCTTGATAAATAGTACAAAATTCTGTCAAGACACTACCACAGATATTAAAATTACAATTTGCAATAACAAATAAAATCATGGTTTTGAAAGGAATACTTTTACAATTTACAACCACTTGTCAAGCTGTTTACAATTTACAACAATAGTACCGAAGATTGAATGAATTATATTGTAAGAATAATTTGAAGCAGGGATGTACCTTTTGTCATTGGAAATAAGTTTCGATTAATTTAGTAAAGCAGCTAATATGTCAAACTTCTCTCGAGTTCAGTGAAACNTGTCATTGGAAATAAGTTTCGATTAATTTAGTAAAGCAGCTAATATGTCAAACTTCTCTCGAGTTCAGTGAAATAAGTTGGATATTGAAATTGATGTGGGAACCAATTTTTTTAAATTTAGCGCTAAATGAAAACAGCCATATTGTCTGTCAANTGTCATTGGAAATAAGTTTCGATTAATTTAGTAAAGCAGCTAATATGTCAAACTTCTCTCGAGTTCAGTGAAACAAGTTGGAGTGATGCTAGGGATATTGAAATTGATGTGGGAACCAATTTTTTTAAATTTAGCGCTAAATGAAAACAGCCATATTGTCTGTCAANGGATATTGAAATTGATGTGGGAACCAATTTTTTTAAATTTAGCGCTAAATGAAAACAGCCATATTGTCTGTCAATTATCCAAATGTTTTCTTTCAAGGTTAAAACTATCCCACTTTACAAGTACTTCTGTAGCGCTCTGTTTGTAAACACTTGTAAATTTAAATTCTAAAATATCAGATTGTAATTGTAGATTTGTCGCTAAAGCTATATACACTGGAGTTCAGAATTTAGTACACATGAAGGAAGTCTTAACTGCAAAAGCCATGAAGAAAAAATGAAAGGGAATTGAACAACCTATCTCATTTCTCTTTCTGCATGTGTACTAAATTCTGACCTCCAGAGTAGAAAAAGATTAGTTCAGATACTAGTTGCAATGTTTATTAGTTTGTCATGTAAAATATGTAATTTTATTATTCTGCTGTTTTTCTAATAAATGGGAAAAGTAGCATTAATTGTGAAGTTACGAATAAATAGGCATAGTCTTGTGTGATATGAGTTCTGCAATTTCGTATTGATGTAATATGTTCTGATGTTCCTACACTGGTTTAGCTAATATAAGTTGCAGTAAGTNTTCTGCAATTTCGTATTGATGTAATATGTTCTGATGTTCCTACACTGGTTTAGCTAATATAAGTTGCAGTAAGTTCAGTTTGTTCTATACAACAGTTTTGCAACCTCAGATAGCATTCAACATAATTACAGTTAAGCCTGACATTATCCTCGGTCTTTGTGTTGACAGTGTCTGAAAGAGATCCTTGAACATGTTTTCAACTATGGAAAACGATTTTTGACCCGATATGCTCGAATTTAGCAGATTGTTAGAAAAATAAATATGCGGAAATATAGCAGCGCGTCATTACTGAAGGGGTGTAATTAATTACACACCCCTTAATAACTCATCCCTTGGCTGTGAAGCCGTAAGTATTTTCTAAATAAAATACACCATAAAATTTATAATTGTAAAGTAAAATTTGAAACATGTTCTAATCAAGATTTTCAAATCTTTTTAGCCAATAACTATAGTACAGATATAATAATTATTAGTTAATCTAACCAAACCACTCCTAAGGCTTGTAACGTGATACATGGTAAACTTTTAAATTGCTGTTTATCTCTAAAACGGGTAGTCAACAAAATTTTTTTTTGGACTTCAAAAAAACAAATTAAAAATCAGAGTTTATACGCACCTTATTATATTAGGTAATCATTTCCCATTAAACTTCTTACGGCCTGCTGCATCAATCAAACATATGCTATGTCGAGATAACTGTAAAACTAGCTTCTTGAAAACGTTTCAAATTTTGAAAAAATCTTTTCTATTGATGTATTCATTCGCCTATCTAAGTCAATAAATAAAATTATCCGTTGTTGCGATGAGAGATAACTTTTTATCTCTGGATAAATTAATACTTCTTTAGAGAATTGTATGCTATTTTTTGTTGATACAGTAGGTTGTTTGAATTTTATAAATCGGGATATTACAACAAAACCGTCAGAAATAGAAGCATTTTTGACTTCCTAATTATAACATAAACTAAAATTCAAATACACTATGCTACTAACAGTTGTTTCTGCTTTGATCATCAGATGCACATGTTTATCCTGATATATAATTCTATATTCGTGACGTTAATATTCTCGAAAATTACGTAAAGAATTTTAGCCAGAATATCAGTTTACTTCAGTTAAAAACGGTTCAAAATATTTTCTTGTATTCGAATCCTCAGTGGGGTTTCACATTCCAAATAGTTTCCCCTTTCGTCCGTGGAAAATTCTCATGTTCTAAACTTACATCAAATAACTTTCCGATTGTTAGAAATTCCTTACTAGCGCAANTCCGTGGAAAATTCTCATGTTCTAAACTTACATCAAATAACTTTCCGATTGTTAGAAATTCCTTACTAGCGCAAACACTATGACACGTTATTTGAATTTAATCAACGAAAAACGAATCACAGAGGAAAGGTTTTTTACCCGAAGGTCTTCTGACACAACTAAAGTTGCCTTGGGGAACAATCGAAATATTCAATACTCCAATACCNTTTTTACCCGAAGGTCTTCTGACACAACTAAAGTTGCCTTGGGGAACAATCGAAATATTCAATACTCCAATACCCTTATTCTAACACCACGAAGATTTAATATCAGATTTAATTAAATTTTACAGTACTTTTAGTTTTAAGTGGAGAAGTTTTTGGATTAATATATTACGTTTTATAATAANTTTAATTAAATTTTACAGTACTTTTAGTTTTAAGTGGAGAAGTTTTTGGATTAATATATTACGTTTTATAATAAACTTGACTGTTCATGTTAAACGAACTACAAAATGTTTTTACTTTATTCAGCCAAAACGGTACTGATTGTAGACTAACGAATAGGGTTATATCGCTCTTTAGGAGTTTCACTTGAAGCCATTTCCACACAATGCAACAGCTAATTTGGTGTCCACAAACATAAATTAGGTTAACGGGACATCGACATGGAACAATGAGCTAAGTTTTTTGTCGCCTTTTCTGAGTTTGAGTGAGAACGCTTGGCGTATTTTTCCTTGGTCTGAAGGTAGTTCATTTAAATTTTAGGTCTACATCAGCTTTGCGGGGATGAGGAAAGCTGTAGNTTTTCCTTGGTCTGAAGGTAGTTCATTTAAATTTTAGGTCTACATCAGCTTTGCGGGGATGAGGAAAGCTGTAGCAGGCGATACACAATTAGTAAATAATGGAATTGAAGTTAATTTTATTATATCACTATAAATATCTGCTCCGANTTCTGCAATTTCGTATTGATGTAATATGTTCTGATGTTCCTACACTGGTTTAGCTAATATAAGTTGCAGTAAGCTCAGTTTGTTCTATACAACAGTTTTGCAACCTCAGATAGCATTCAACATAATACAGTTAAGCCTGACATTATCCTCGGTCTTTGTGTTGACAGTGTCTGAAAGAGATCCTTGAACATGTTTTCAACTATGGAAAACGATTTTTGACCCGATATGCTCGAATTTAGCAGATTGTTAGAAAAATAAATATGCGGAAATATAGCAGCGCGTCATTACTGAAGGGGTGTAATTAATTACACACCTCTTAATAACTCATCCCTTGGCTGTGAAGCCGTAAGTATTTTCTAAATAAAATACACCATAAAATTTATAATTGTAAAGTAAAATTTGAAACATGTTCTAATCAAGATTTTCAAATCTTTTTAGCCAATAACTATAGTACAGATATAATAATTATTAGTTAATCTAACCAAACCACTCCTAAGGCTTGTAACGTGATACATGGTAAACTTTTAAATTGCTGTTTATCTCTAAAACGGGTAGTCAACAAAATTTTTTTGGATTTCAAAAAAACAAATTAAAAATCAGAGTTTATACGCACCTTATTATATTAGGTAATCATTTCCCATTAAACTTCTTACGGCCTGCTGCATCAATCAAACATATGCTATGTCGAGATAACTGTAAAACTAGCTTCTTGAAAACGTTTCAAATTTTGAAAAAATCTTTTCTATTGATGTATTCATTCGCCTATCTAAGTCAATAAATAAAATTATCCGTTGTTGCGATGAGAGATAACTTTTTATCTCTGGATAAATTAATACTTCTTTAGAGAATTGTATGCTATTTTTTTGTTGATACAGTAGGTTGTTTGAATTTTATAAATCGGGATATTACAACAAAACCGTCAGAAATAGAAGCATTTTTGACTTCCTAATTATAACATAAACTAAAATTCAAATACACTATGCTACTAACAGTTGTTTCTGCTTTGATCATCATATGCACATGTTTATCCTGATATATAATTCTATATTCGTGACGTTAATATTCTCGAAAATTACGTAAAGAATTTTAGCCAGAATATCAGTTTATTTCAGTTAAAAACGGTTCAAAATATTTTCTTGTATTCGAATTCTCAGTGGGGTTTCACATTCCAAATAGTTTCCCCTTTCATCCGTGGAAAATTCTCATGTTCTAAACTTACATCAAATAACTTTCCGATTGTTAGAAATTCCTTACTAGCGCAAACACTATGACACGTTATTTGAATTTAATCAACGAAAAACGAATCACAGAGGAAAGGTTTTTTACCCGAAGGTCTTCTGACACAACTAAAGTTGCCTTGGGGAACAATCGAAATATTCAATACTCCAATACCCTTATTCTAACACCACGAAGATTTAATATCAGCTTTAATTAAATTTTACAGTACTTTTAGTTTTAAGTGGAGAAGTTTTTGGATTAATATATTACGTTTTATAATAAACTTGACTGTTCATGTTAAACGAACTACAAAATGTTTTTACTTTATTCAGCCAAAACGGTACTGATTGTAGACTAACGAATAGGGTTATATCGCTCTTTAGGAGTTTCACTTGAAGCCATTTCCACACAATGCAACAGCTAATTTGGTGTCCACAAACATAAATTAGGTTAACGGGACATCGACATGGAACAATGAGCTAAGTTTTTTGTCGCCTTTTCTGAGTTTGAGTGAGAACGCTTGGCGTATTTTTCCTTGGTCTGAAGGTAGTTCATTTAAATTTTAGGTCTACATCAGCTTTGCGGGGATGAGGAAAGCTGTAAAGATTTAGATTTGTTCGAAAAAATGGGTTAAAAATGCAGCTCGTACATGTTTGCAAGCTGAATAAGATAACTGTGAAAAGCTGTTATATTTCACCTAGAGTAAACAATGTAAGTATTGTAGAGGAATCGCTCTAACCCATACAGTCCAAGACTGTTTAAAATAACACAAGAATCTACATGTAGATTTGTACTGGTAATATCTACTGATGTCGATGTCCTGTCTTCGGGATTTTCCACCTAGTATTCACCTTCTCCTTTATTGTGGTGAAGTCCTAGTGTCAGTTAATTTAAATTACCTTATACAGGCCGAACCAGTTTAATCCGGGCCTTATTTCTTCGGCTTTCACCGAAAACGGCTTGAAGCAGGCGATACACAATTAGTAAATAATGGAATTGAAGTTAATTTTATTATATCACTATAAATATCTGCTCCGATTAGATACACTAATGCAAAGCAATCGAGCAAAGCAGAGAAAGAGAGAGAGGTCGGGAGGTTGTCTGTTGAGTCAGGTGGAATAAATGCCAGGAGATCGTACTCCATTCCTTTAGTTGGTCATTTCTATATATTACNGAGAGAGAGGTCGGGAGGTTGTCTGTTGAGTCAGGTGGAATAAATGCCAGGAGATCGTACTCCATTCCTTTAGTTGGTCATTTCTATATATTACCCATCTTTCAGCATTACAAAATGGCGTATGTTTAAAAAAAATCAAAATCAGTTTTGATTAGACAAGTTATTGCAAAGCAGTGGAAAGGATGAAAGCAGAGAGGCAGAGCGAGGAGTCGACAGGTTCTCTGTTGAGCAGGGTTTCTGGTTTTTTTGTTTTTTTCTATAAAAACCAAAAAACCTGGTTTATTAGTTTAAACCGGGTTTATTTGGTTTAAACCATGGTTTTTATTAAAAATTTTCTTTTAATTTTTCTAAATTTTATTTTGGTGAAATCAAATTTTATAACTCAAAAAAATATAAATTTTTATTTAATATAATAAAAAGCATTCGACTTACTCCATCANAAATCAAATTTTATAACTCAAAAAAATATAAATTTTTATTTAATATAATAAAAAGCATTCGACTTACTCCATCTTAAGTGACGATTCCACTGAATGATTGCCCTCAACAATACTTCAGCAATTGTAAGCAATTAATGGAATGCAACCGGCAATTATAATTGCTGATGGTAAACAATTTATTGCTGACTGTTGTCGTCATAATTGCTGTAAGCAATAAAGAACCAGCAAATCAGTTTTTACTGCTGAGTTTAGCAATTATTGCTGAAGTTGCAGGTGGGAAAAGACAAAAGATTCACTTTTTATTTTTTTTTCAAANGTGGGAAAAGACAAAAGATTCACTTTTTATTTTTTTTTCAAAAAGTTCTTGTATTACAAGTTTAAAATAGTGTGAATTTCCATGATATTGCTAGGTAATGGAATTACCTCAGATTAAAGCAATAGTTTTTCAGCAATAATTCATAGATGATATCAATTGCTTTCAGCAATAATTGCAAAAGAATTGCTGGGCGCAATGTCAGTGGAATTGCTATTTTAAACAATCAAGACCAAAAATTCAATGGGTGTANATTGCTGTAAGCAATAAAGAACCAGCAAATCAGTTTTTACTGCTGAGTTTAGCAATTATTGCTGAAGTTGCAGATGGGAAAAGACAAAAGATTCACTTTTTATTTTTTTTTCAAAAAGTTCTTGTATTACAAGTTTCAAATAGTGTGAATTTCCATGATATTGCTAGGTAATGGAATTACCTCAGATTAAAGCAATAGTTTTTCAGCAATAATTCATAGATGATATCAATTGCGTTCAGCAATAATTTCAAAAGAATTGCTGGGCGCAATGTCAGTGGAATTGCTATTTTAAACAATCAAGACCAAAAATTCAATGGGTGTACCAAATATTGTAAAAATTACTTTACCAAAAAAAAATGAATCACTACTAAATGGAAAACGTTGCAAGCTATGATTCAATGCAAATGAGCCTGAAAAAGAAATGAGTTAAAGACGCACCAAGTAAGTCAAGAATCAGAAAAGCGTTTAATTTAAAATATTTTATGGGCTTTTTTGACTAACGTATCTTCAAAATTATATTTAAAAAAAATATAATTCGGGGTTTATTTGATTTTTATTATTTGGTTTAAATCACCTGTTTTTTTTAAAAACCAGGTGGTTTAAATCAACTATTGGTTTTTATAAGCCGGCAGTTATGGGGATAATAAAAACCACCAACCTTAACTTCTTAGTTCTGACCATTAAATAAACCGTGGTTTAAATCAAATGATTAAATCAAAAACACCCTGCTGTTGAGTGAGGTGGAGTAGATGCAAAGGGACCATACCCCATTCCACTCATTCTCTCAACTCTCTGCTGCTCTTGTTAAATAATTAATTTTTGCAAAGGTATGTTCTCTCAAACATACGCTAACTTCATTCCCTCCAACTTTTGTATTTCGCGCTATTTATTTGCTGTCTCAAATTATTTTTGGTGAAAGCGACTTTCTACGGCCCGGATTAAAGTGGTTCGGCCTGTACAACAAACTGTTAGTGTTGTCAATTTTTATAATTCATTTTGACAGACGGCTATGATATTCGCCTATTGTCTACACTTTGTATAATTCCATATTACATACAAGGTGAGTAATCTTTTTAGTACCCTAGAAAGCATGGTTCCATATCATAAATGTCAGATAGTAATAGATAGGAAAAGATTTTCAGAGAGATTGAGGCCAAAAAGCTTCAACTGGGGAGGGATTTGTCAATCTAACATTACCAACTCACTAACATTACTAGGAGTTAGGTGAAATAAGAAATGAGTAATGCATAGTGGAGCAAAGCAAGGAAGCAAAAGGAGAGCTCGGCAGGTTCTCTGTTGAGTGAGATGGAGTATATGCGAAGGGATCCTAACACTTTCCTCGACTTTGGGTTTATTCACTAAACTAATCATTTCTTATTACAAGTTACCCGANCTCGACTTTGGGTTTATTCACTAAACTAATCATTTCTTATTACAAGTTACCCGATCCTAAAAAATGCTGGTTTGATTTGATATCCACAAATTCTGCAAGCAACCACATAGATTGGGAGGTGCTACGGTAAAAATGGACGACAAGNTTTGATTTGATATCCACAAATTCTGCAAGCAACCACATAGATTGGGAGGTGCTACGGTAAAAATGGACGACAAGAGTACTAAAAAAGGTTGCTCATCCTGTAGAAATTAAGCTACGTCATTACTTTATTCAAATTCAATTGCATATTGTTGTATCGTTGCACGGACTACTCGTTTGAGTTCGTAGACAAAACGCACATAGAACGCACATACAAAGCTTGTATTCATATGTATTATTAATAACACAGGTATAGCCACAGGTATTTGCTATATCAATAAGATTAGGCTGATTACTGTATACATAATCAGTGCTTTTATACGAAAAAGAGGGATAGATGTATTTTAATTTAAACAATAGCTTTATGGCGTCAAATTTTGGCCTATAACACAGTATTAGTATTGCAATACTATATCATAACATATCTTTTAATGGATACTGCTTTAAATAAATTTCTAATTTTGTGACCAGGAAGTCAACATGCTACAGGAAATGAGGTATACGTAGGAAGACACCATTACAAACTCCCTCTGCAGGATATTCTGTTTGATGCTTTCAAAGAACAGAACATTACAATTGGTGATATCAACGTTCTGTCTGGAAGAGGTAAATTTTAAGCAATTTTCTGTAATTGTGCATAAATAAATTATGCCCGTAGATAGGAATTAAACGNTGGAAGAGGTAAATTTTAAGCAATTTTCTGTAATTGTGCATAAATAAATTATGCCCGTAGATAGGAATTAAACCGATTGCTTTGCTGTGGTTTATGTCCAATTTGCTAGATATAATTTTGAAACTGAATGTCTACGTTTAATCAGTTAGTTTACTTTGACAACTTACTTGCATTGGTAGGTCGAGATCTTGCACACCATACCCTTTAACATTAAAAGAAGTTATGCGGTCGCTCATTCTGAGAAGCNTGGAAGAGGTAAATTTTAAGCAATTTTCTGTAATTGTGCATAAATAAATTATGCCCGTAGATAGGAATTAAACGGATTGCTTTGCTGTGGTTTATGTCCAATTTGCTAGATATAATTTTGAAACTGAATGTCTACGTTTAATCAGTATGTTTACTTTGACAACTTACTTGATTTGGTAGGTCGAGATCTTGCACACCATACCCTTTAACATTAAAAGAAGTTATGCGGTCGCTCATTCTGAGAAGCNTTGGTAGGTCGAGATCTTGCACACCATACCCTTTAACATTAAAAGAAGTTATGCGGTCGCTCATTCTGAGAAGCCATTCAGTTAAATTAAGGGTTTTGGTATACAAAATTTAGAATTTAATATTCAGCGATGAACAAAGCTATTCAGGTGCAATTTTTTAAATTTAGGCTAACCTTTGTAAACAAAATTTGAACCTAAATTTTGAAGGTCCTCCTAATTAAAGCTGATTTTTTAAATCTAAAATCCTTTAATTCCTAGTTCACTAATTTGAGTAAATATTCAATTGAAAGAACTGAAATTGTTAACGAAGATGTTTATGAGTGGTTGAATATAACGAAATTTAATGTTCTAATAATTCCAACTAATTTGAAATAGCTTCCCAAGGCGTCAATTACATTACTGGTTGCCGGCACTGAAATTTTGCCAGGAAACGAGTTGGTGAAAGTCCTCATGGTTTTTTATTTTTTGTTCTCAATTATTTGTGATGTAGCATATGTAATTTTCGGACGCTCGATTGGCAGTTCTATGAAACTCGGTATGCAATTATAGGATGAATATTTCCTGACTTTCGGTTTTTCCTAATTTGTGTTTGAAGATTACCTTATGTAGTTTTTCATACTCTCTAGTATGCGATTTTTAGGTTGCTCAGATGTAGTTTTTGTAATGCACCATTTAACACTCAGTTATTCACGCACTTTATAACTGGTTTAGAGACTTTCTTTATTTCACTAAGCTTTTGGCTATGCCGAAGTCACAATCAAGAATGGAGTCAGATGGGGCACTTACAACTCTTTCATAAAACCAATTCTCGGAAGAAGAAATTTAAAAATTGAAGCATTCGCCAAAGGAATTAAGGTAATTATTTAAATTATTTAGCTCTCAATGATATATGGAAAGNTAAAAATTGAAGCATTCGCCAAAGGAATTAAGGTAATTATTTAAATTATTTAGCTCTCAATGATATATGGAAAGAAGTGGACGGCAAGCCACCATATAAATGTTTTTGCTGACTGCTGTAAATTAAAATCTGTTGGCTTGTAAAATCAAACAATAGTGTTAGCAAATGTACTTCGATTGCGCCACTATGTAAATACTTTAGAAGTAGATAAAGCTGCTGGTAAATGAGTTTCTGTTTGGTTGATATTATATTACCTTTTACCAAGAGCTGATTAGTGTGACGACTTTGGGGATTGAGAGAAATAGGGGCAAGATCTTAGGCGTATAATTTCTTTTTCAAATAATTCTTGAATCAACGAGAGGTATATCTGAGTATAATAACAGCAATGAAGCTTGAAGTGTTTAGTAAATGTGCCGAAAGTTTCAAATTTTAATTCTTAAAGTTGGCAAAATTAAATTTTGGCTGGAGAAAGCTGTTTCAAATCTTTAGGCGCAGGACAGATTTAATGCTATAAAGCAGAATAAAGTGGTATACTCTGGAGGGAAAAGGTGCCAAATACTCACCAGAGCATCCCTTAGCAATAATAGTTAAAAAAATTTCCACCGTAAGTGAAAGTGGCAATTAGTGGGATTACTTTCTCCAATTCAACTTTCACCCCAAGGAGAAACATTCACCCGTAAGAGAGAGAAAAATAAACATGTAGGAGGGATTTGGATATTGTGACGTCACTTTGAAGACAATTAACTTTAACTTAGAAAGAAGGAGATCATTGTTTATGTGATTATTATTAAACCCTGAGTAACCCAGAATAGAAAATTAGTTTTAATAAGCCAAAACAATAGTTTCTTGCGTTTGCGCTATTGATGAGTGTTGGAACGGCGAAAGATCAAAAAAAAATCAGGCACAGTTCATCATTCATTTCTAACAAAAAATCCAACAATTTGTAAAGTATGGATTTCCAAATGTAACCGAGATTATGTGAACACAAAATCAAAAAGAATTTGTTCGGACCATTTCACTAAAGACGACTACTAAAGTAACATCGAACATGAATTTCTAAGTCTACCACTACGCCGAAAATTGAAACAAGAAGCAGTCGCTTTGGTATTTAAATTTAAGTACAATAATTTGAAAAAATCATCCAGGGAAGCCCGAATGAATAGGAGAATAAGCCAAAGAACAACTCAACAAATACTAGGTAAGTAAACTTGTAGGTTGATTAAACTTTTTGATCAAAAAATATTTGGAGAACATGCCGATATGGGTTGCGCAGAATTTGAAATATTACCGAGCAGTCCTACAAAGAGATCTGAACAAGGGGGGTCGCGAATAATCAGGAAGCACAAACGGAAAATAATGGTATTTAAATTTTAATAGGAATAAATATCACTGTGAATTATTTGGAATTACTTTGTTAACAACTCATACAATCCATAGATTCTGGGGAATATTTCGTTTCTGAGGAAGAATTCTTAGCATTAAAGGAAGAAAATGTCAAACTGAAGACTCAGCGCCGGAGGGTTAAAGGCAAATCAGCTCGTTGTAAATAAAACTAAAAAAAATCAGCGAAATTCAAGAATTTCTGTTGAACATGAAAGTTCGAAACTTCCTAAGGAGGGCGGTGAGTAGTAGGGAGGGCCGTGGGCAGAAGGGAGGACGGTGGGTAGTAGGGAGGGCGGTGGCTAGTTGGGAGTTCTGTATGCAGTTAGGAGGGCTGTGGCCAGTAGGAATGGCCGTGGGCAGTAGGGAGGGCTATGGGCAGTATGGAGGGCGGTGGGCAGTTGGGAAAGCGGTGGGCAGTAACAAGGTCCATTGGCAGTTTGGAGGGCGGTGAGTAGTTGGAAGAGCTCTGGGCAGTTGGGAGGGCGGTGGGCAGTAACAAGGGCCGTTGGCAGTTGGGAGGGCGGTGGGTAGATGGGAGGGCCGTGGGCAGTAGGGAGGGTCGTGGGCAGTAGGAAGGGTCGTGGGCAGTAAGTGCGGGGGTGTCGTGAATACAAATTCATAATATATTGGCAAAGCTGGATGGATGTCTAAAAATTTAGACATGCGTGGTGGAGGTGATGTAGGTGTCTAAAATTTTAGACAATAAGTTTTGGCCACTTTTAAAAATTTGGCAATTATGAGAAAATATGATCTCGAAGCATTAAAGTTGCAGAGTCAAGAGACACTTCAAGCATTTTATGAAGACTATGGTTAATTACGAAATATAAGTCTCAACTGTGTTTTAGAAACTTTTTATTTCTAAATGTGTCTAAAATTTTAGACAACTGTGGGGTGTTCAGGGTTACTGCGAAAATCCGACGGACTCTCTACATGGCAAGTGAAAGTGCACCTAAGTATCAGGGATGCACCCCTAGAATGTCTTTTGAANTTCTAAATGTGTCTAAAATTTTAGACAACTGTGGGGTGTTCAGGGTTACTGCGAAAATCCGACGGACTCTCTACATGGCAAGTGAAAGTGCACCTAAGTATCAGGGATGCACCCCTAGAATGTCTTTTGAAAAGTTTTTTCTTTTACTTCGTTAAGTCATGTAATTGATCTAAAAACCCATTAAGATCATTCAATTTTATTCCTTGCATAAATTTCACATGGTTTGCATTGTATCTGCAATACTTATGAAACGAAGAAACAAAATGTGCAAGAGACATTCGGATGATGTAATTCCTTAAGGTTTTGTGCAGTTTCACATGGTCTGAAGACATTCCCTCAGCTTTCTCTCGATAGAANATGATGTAATTCCTTAAGGTTTTGTGCAGTTTCACATGGTCTGAAGACATTCCCTCAGCTTTCTCTCGATAGAACCTACCGTGTACCAGGAACATTTTTGCAATCATTTGGTCAAATATTCACAATGTAAAGACATTTTCATGCCAGATAATGGACGTTGCATTAAATGCTGCAAAGGTTTTACCAACGAAATATAATTACGATGACTTTGCCACCATACATTTTGGGCTTAAATTTGATTGGAAATTTTGCGGAAAANCAACGAAATATAATTACGATGACTTTGCCACCATACATTTTGGGCTTAAATTTGATTGGAAATTTTGCGGAAAATATATCTCGTGCAGCTTATGTTGAAAGCACACAAAATGGAAATATTAAGGAACTCAATCCCTGGGTGAAAGTTGAATTGGTGAAAGCATTCCAACAAATTGCTACTTTCACTTACGGTGGAAATTATCTAAGCAATTATTGCTAAGGGATACCCAAGTAAGTGTTAGGCACCTTTCCCCTTAAAAGTCTATCACTTTATTCTGCTGCAAATACCATAAACCTGTCCTGCGTCTAAAGATTTGCACCCGCTGTCTCTAGTCAAAATTAAAAAAATTTTTTGCTGTAATTCTGCCAACTTTAAGAATTAAAATTGGAAACTTTGGGCACATTTGCTAGCCACTTTAACCATCATTGCTGTTAGTATAGTCAGATATACCACGCTTTTAGTCAGAAATTATTTGAAAAAGGAATCATGCGCCTAAAATACCACCCAACTGTAGGTAAATGCCACATCGAGTGTCGATACACCTAAAGCGACTGGCTAAAGTTTGAAGAGAAATATTGTAAGTGATGTGGTTTCTTATTAGATGAATTTATCCTACCCTAAGTGGCAAAATTATGTAGAAATTCCTAGACGTTCTCAAACACCAACTTTTACCGAATTCCAAACTTGAAGGGTATACACATAGTATAGCCCAACAACTGTAATTAAAGTTTTTGCTAACATCTGTAGGAACTGCTGTCTCTACAGAGTGTGGGGATTTGAGCATAAGACTCAATCTCCACTACTGTACTCATAAATGAGACAGTAGACTTCTTACCTGGCAATGAATGACCAGGAAGGAGAGTTCGGAGTTGTATTGAGTTTGAGAACAGTATCGCCCAACTAGGCTCTGTAGCACAAATCGTTAGTGTGTTGGGTCCGGAATACCCAAGACGTGGGATCATACCCCACCAGAGACCAAATTTTTGTGGCAATCCNTGCCTGAATATGAGATGGGTAGCAACAAAAGGTTGAGGTATAAACCGTTGGTAGCAAGGGTATCAACAGTTTGTGGTTGAGATACCAACAGTTCCTAGTTAAACCTGCAGCTACTTTTAGCTGAAGTACCTATCAATTAATCATTAGTTGCTAAGACATGAACCGTTGATAGCTTATCTAGCCACATTTAGTAGCTAAGCTACTAAATCCGTTCTCCAGTGTCAACCTTTGGTTGCGAAGATTGCTGTGGTACTGTTTGTTGGTTCCAAAGGCATCAACCTTGATATAGAATATATCAGTCATAACAACCGTTATTTCTTAGTTCAGAGATATATTTAGTTGACGACTTGTTGCTAAGACAGCAACCGTTGATATCTGAGGTACCATGCAACGGTTGATGTCATCAGATGTTTTTGCTACGTTATCTATATGTGATAAGGCATCCAGTAGTAGCTGAGGAATCAATCTTTGATAACGGAGGCAGCAACCTTTGGCAAATGAGGTATCAAACATTGCTTGTTTTAGAATGAACTGTTGGCTGTTGAGGCAGCTAGCGTTGATAGCTTAAGTATTTTTAGGTATTATATTAGTCGAATACTACCTACAAAAGTTCTTAAACTTAGACAAACACGTCATTTGCGGCTTATTAAAAAATGGTTGGTAAACGGAATGGATACAGTTACACTTGCAGAAACAAAAATATCTCTAAGCAAAACCATGACCGTGACGCAAAGTTTTGGGGCAGACATAACTGTGTTAGAGAGAATTCAACCGACATACGACTGGACGAGTAATGACAAAAATCCCCTCGTGCAATTTTCCTATTCCCTTTGCAGGGACGCTGCATGAGGCTGCAACCAAACAATTTTTACATGATTGGTCTGCGAACAAAGCTAACAGAGTCAAATAGCAAAAATACTTGAACCCTTAAATACTACATGTATGTATACTAAGAGCATGCAGACGAAACAAACATGATTCTCTTATAATAATTATTATAAAACTGACGGGCTACATTTTGTTATTTATTTGCAACGAAAGACAACTGAACTANACTACGTTTTGTTATTTATTTGCAACGAAAGACAACTGAACTAGTAGAGATACAGTCAAATCGTCAAACGGGAAAATGCAACCCCAGACAAATCTAGTCACGAATAATTCCAAAACTAACAAGTGATATATTGCACATTTTTTAATGTTTAATTTACTTTGGCTTTCACCCTACCAAAAGGGAAAGTAAAATACTCCGAAACAGCTTTAGCAGTATCTTCTGGTGAAGAAACCTGTTCACATGGCAGACACTTTTTAAGGGAAAACATCATAAACGCATGTTGCAAAGACTTTGACCCACCTCTTGATTCGTTAATTTTGTTTTCGGGAAATCGTCCTCGTCTTGGTCCTGAAGTATGGAACTCTGTGGCTGCTGATCCAAATTCTTCAAATTTTTTGGGAAAATTATTTGTACCATTTTCTTCTCTGTCTTGTATTCTGTCGATCTTAGGGTTCCGGCACTCGGCTTTCCAATTTACCGTTTTCTTGCAATTTAAGCAATTGGTATTTTTTAGTTCAGAGGTTGAGTTACTGTTACTTCTTCCAGTATAATTTGCTTGTTTTCCGAGATTCTTCGGATAGGCGTTTGTGGAATATTCTGCTGTGACGGATCTCCTATCGACTACTTTTTCATTTGAATCATCTCTAATTCTTCTTTTTGGAATCTGGCAAGAAGTGCTGCCATTGTTTTTACATTGTCAGGGACGCTGTCCGAAGATTTCTTGAAAGGAAGATACGGCTAATCTGGTAGTGATGATACGATTTTTGTAATGACTGTTGACTCATCCATTTGAACGCCCATTTCATTAAGTGAGCGGGCTAGCTCCTCAATTTCTCTGCATTCCGTGATGATAGAATCATCATGTCTCACCTTATAGTTTAAGAACGACGCGAGCGTATGCTGCTTTTTTAGTGTACTGGAGTCAGAATTAATTGTTTTTCGTCAATCGAATCTTTCCTTTGACGTCTTACTTCTTATCCAGAGTGGGCACAATTATCGCCTGCGCTTGATAGTCCTTTTTGTTCCNCAGAGTGGGCACAATTATCGCCTGCGCTTGATAGTCTTTTTGTTGCATGCTGCGATGTCATTAGGGATTGTATCTGGTCCTGGAGTTATTCCATCAACAATCTCCCAAAGCTCAGCGGCTCTGAGTACCAGCGTGATCTGGAGCTTCCAGCGCTGATAATTTGTGTCGTCAAGTTGAACAATATGGCACAGATCAACTGTTTTACTTATTTTGTCTTAATAGCTTATGTACGGTTTATATACCTTGGCACCTTGTGTAATCCAATCTGTTTCCTTCAGATGCACGGTTTGCTTACTAAGTTTCACGTTACTATGCACTTGCACACTCTTTTCACTGGATTGTCCTCATTAAGTTTGTCTCTGCACTCAGAATAGTCACTAGTCGAGTTTGCAGTCGATTTGTTTTCTCGCTGGAACGGTCTCTCGGCGGAGTATCTCTTTCACGAATCGGTCTTTCGCTTGTACTCGGCTTTAACTTCCGTTTTGCAGAGTAGGTAAAGTTCTTGATCTTTTTAGGGCTGTCCTTAGTTTAGAGATTTAATCGTTGAGCAATAGCAACCACAGACTTCTGC
>NIPM01000663.1:1924-15190 GCA_002738285.1 Holacanthella duospinosa
TAAAAAAGCCACTTTCATCAGGTTAAATAAACAATTCGTAACTTTTTTTAACTTTTTTTAAATATTTCTTTGTAAAAATAACTATCGAAATAATATTTGCATGTAAATTTTGTTAAAAAATAGTCCCATATGCCCATGTGTGCATGTTTCAAAAGAGTCATGACTCCCACGTCTGGGAGTCGACTCCCAGTCATGACTCTGACTCCCAAAACCCTTGGAGTCAGAGTCATCAAATGACTCCCGACTCCCAAAAACCATGGGAGTCAGAGTCATGAGAGTCAGGGTCAGAGTCATGGAGAACACTACTCTCTGGAAAACCTTTTGGACAAAATGTCAAATTTCTTATGAATTTGAGGAAAACTGAAACAGAAATAATTTGAGTTAAGACAGTTAACCAATGATCAGAACTCCTAAACATGAGAAAATTAGGCGGGCGCGCTAAAAACGTATGGGCTGTGGAAGTGTACATAATAGGGCGGTTCACCCTGTATGGCTGACTGTGGGTCCATTAAATCAAATATTAAAAAATCCTCGAATCATTTAAGACCCTCCTTCACCAAATAAAACAGGCGCCAAGGATTTGGCTAAAATGGCTTGTAGAAACAGCAAAATTGGGACGAGATTGAAAATTCTGCCAAAGCAAAAAACAAGAATCTAGTTTGAAAATGGAGTACAATAGCAGCCAATTTCATTTTAGTACACAAAGCATCGAGATGGTTCGTATCTTAACTCTAGCAATGCAGGGAGACATGAAAAGTTGACCATTGGCGTTGGACCACATATGAGACATATGGTCAGATTGTCAACATCAGGAGGGTATAAGTGTTTTTCAAACATATCCTTAGTCACACGCCCTTTCCCGAACGCCCAATCTATTGAGAAATTCCAAGAAAGCTTACCGAGTGAGTAACATTAATTTAATTCAAATATGTTCAATGGGCTTACTTGTCGGAGGTTGGCTCAACGTGTACCAAATTTTGAATCTCTCGGGATATTTGCGAGTGATTTCATCAAGACGCGTTCGACAAAGAATGTCATCTTCTGTCTGATTTGCATAAACCAGTGACACTTTCGACTTGCTGGCTGCTGTCAAAGGATCATCCATGAACAAAGTATTGAGTATTTGTAACATCGGTGTTATTCCACTTCCTCCAGCGATCATGTTTATTTTATCAGCTCTAAGAACCTTTGCAGGAGACTTATTATCTCCCCTTATAACGAATTCCCCTGGACCACCTTTGTAGACCTTCAAATAAAAATTACCACATCATATTGAAAGCCAACTTGCATCCATATTGATATCCCGAGTTTACCATTCTCCCCGCAGGTCCTCGAACTTGAACATTCTCTCCAAGTTTCAATTCATTAAGAAATTGTGACATTTTCCCACCATTTGGATAGTTCTCATGAGTATCTCTAAAGTAGACCTTGAGATTGGAATTAATACATCAAAAGTAGACTTGATTGAACAATTGTTTTAATAAAAAATTGAGTCATACTTTGATAATCAAATCCATAAATCCAGTATCATGGATGCTACTGACAGGAGAATAAGTCCTCACTACTAGTGATCCATTAATATGAGCAGAAACGTAGATATGTTGTCCAGGCTCAAGTCCCAGGCATGTATTTGGTGGCAACTCAAATCTGAAGAGTCGGACATTGTGGGATATATGTCTCTTCTCGATGAGCTTCAGCTCGTGTTTCACATTGGGATGCTTCAGTAACTTCTTGGGTAGTTTGAGACGACGATGACAGTAAGCCCATGTCAAGTATCCCGTCGCAATGATCACTGAAAGACTAATTAGCAAGGGAATAGCCTGAAAATATCAAATTGGTAGTATCATACTTAGCATAAGTCGACTAAACCAGTAACAATTTTAAACGAACAGATCAATTTTAAATAGAGATTCACAATTCAAACTCTTCCTCTTCATCCTAATGGAACCTTCTTGAAATGATATACAAATACGTAGTTGAAACTCGGTCCGCAGATCGGTATCGAAAGATTTTTAAATACTTGGCTCGGATAGGGGATCGGTTTAGAGCGCTTTTTTTGCCTATTGGCTTAGATCGGGAATCGGTATCGAAAGATTTTTTTTTTTCTTGCCACAGATCGGACATCGTTTCCAATGATTTTCTTCATGTTGACTCGGTATCAAAATATTTTTTATTCTTTCATCGGATCAGGGATCGGTATCAATTTGTTTCTGCCTCCGAGTTCGAGATCGAAATATTTTCGTAATTTCATGTGACAGGGTTATGGTAAATAGGAATCGACATCCTCATAAGAAGAGTGATGCTGAGTTTGCTCCTCAGCATAATCAAACTTAACTTTACCCTCCGACGAAGATCTAGATTAATCACTAGATCAACCATTGATTGATTGATCCATAGTGATGAGTAAATTCATTATTTCCACATTCCAATTGATCAGGTTTTAGATTAACTCTTCAGCTGTTGTCGATTTTTTGCAGGTTGGCTAAATTCCCTCCATTTTTTGATTCTACGCGAGCATTAACTTACAGAATGGTAATGTTTTTGAACTGATTGGGATGAGAAAATGTCTCAAATAATATACGATGAAAAAAAAAATTTTTTTTTCTGTCTGACTGTCTGACTATTTTTTTTTCTGTTCGTGATTTTTTTAATTTTTTCGTAAAAATCAAAAAATGAGATTTTTTTTATAATTATCCGATTTTTTTTGATAATTATCGAAAAAAAATTTTTTTGTTAACTTCAAGTAGAAAAACATCAATCTTTCAATCTAAGTTGTTGTACTTGGTAATAATTCTACAAAACTGACTAACATACAAGTTCCGAATTGTTTTTTGCTATAAATTTTCAAGCTAAAATAGTCTATGCCTTAATTTTACATGCGTGTAAAAACATAAGCGGGAAAATTCGAAAATTGCAAAAGACGATAAACGATGAGACGATATTTTGTCATTCGAGTAACAAAAATATCGAAATCAAGATAACCATATTTTACTCATT
Source organism: Holacanthella duospinosa (assembly GCA_002738285.1). NCBI lineage: Eukaryota > Metazoa > Arthropoda > Collembola > Poduromorpha > Neanuridae > Holacanthella > Holacanthella duospinosa. The sequence continues at coordinate 4,922 of NIPM01000663.1, forward strand.
ATGTAGAATTATTCGAATAATTCGTGAACAATTCGAATAAATTGTGAATTATTCGAATAATTCGAATTATTTTGAATTTTTCGGAAAAATACGGAATTTTTAGAAGCCTGTTGAATTTATTTATTTTGACAAAAAAAGAGCTACAGACCACCGAAAGTCAAAAGTCGCCAAGATGATGGAAGTTTTCTTTATAACTTTCGTATACCAACGACACGACGAAATATACAGCGCGTATTCTATTTGAAAAAAAAAATCAAAAAAAATCATGATTCTTTCCGTCTTCATAATGATAATTATCAGCCGATAATTATCACCAACCCTGCTTTGGAAGTGCCGATTTTTTTTTTTCTTAAAAAAAATTGTTTGAATCATCGGTTGAAGTAGATTTGAGTGGTCGAAAAAGTTGGTTGAATCACCCATAGTGAAGGCAGAATTTTTCTGTTTTTTTTTTTTCGAAAATTTTTTTTTTTTTTTTTTTGTTTTTTTTTCGCATAGAAATCCGTTTCATGGCATGAAGCGATTCTGAAAAATTTTTGAAAAAATTTTTTACAATTTGACAAAAATTATTCAAAATCGGTGCAGAACATCTTGATATTTGCATGCGAATAACAAAAAAAAAATAAAAAAATTTGAAAAAAATTAAAGAAAAAAATTTTTTGAAAAAAAAAAATTAATTTTTAAAGATTTTTGGAAAAAATTATTCAGAATCGGTGCAGAACATCCATTTGTATGCAAATAACAAAAAAAAAAAATTTTTTTTTGAAGAAAATTTTGAAAAAAAAATTAATTTTTTAAAATTTTTGACAAAAATTATTCAGAATCGGTGCAGAACATTCATTTGTATGCAAATAAAGAAATAGGGGTCGGTCGATATGGAAATTTTGACCGATATCGATACAGGCCGATATGAAACTTCTCACCCGATACCGATATATCGGCGACCTATATAAAATCGCGGGATCTCTTGTTTTAAAAACAAGAGATCATTGTTAAGTCATTGTAATTAACTAAAATCATGGCTACTTCTCGTTATAAAAGTTTATATTGGCAGTATTTTGAAAAAATTGAGGTTTATCTCCACCATAATCTTCCAAAACTTAACTTTCAATAATTTATTTTGAAAAAATTGAGGTTTATCTCCACCATAATCTTCCAAAACTTAACTTTCAATAATTATTTTCAAAGCTTGACTGTGTAGTTAGTTCAAAGTGTGACATTTGGGGGATATAATTTTCGTACATAGAATAAAGTTAGTCAGACTTTAAATTTTAAAAATTATTTTAAAATGTAAAAAAATGTACGATATATATCGGCAAATATATCAACGAAAACAATCCGATAACCGATATGCTGAAAATTTGCCAATATAGCCGATACGCCGATATGTATATCGGTATCGGCCGAGCCCTACAAAGAAAATAAAAAATAAATTTTTTTTTACTCTGCCCCCACTATAGGTACTTTGAAAGTTGACCTCACTTTTGACCTGAAGGAGTCAACTCAGAACAAATTGTTGTATATAAAAGTTTTTCAGATTTTCATTTTGAGCAACTTTTATAGAGCTAGTTTGGGTCAAAAAAAAATTCAAAATCAAAATTTTGATTTTTTTTTGTCCTGATGTCCTGAAACAAATTTCCCGGCGAAATAAAGGAAAATTTTTTTTTCGAAAAAAAAAATTACCTTGCCCCCACCCATAAGCGCAATGTAAATTGACCTGACCTTTGACCTGACTTTTGACCTGATTAGGTCACCACAGAGAAAATTGTTATTTGAAAATGTTGTTCAGATTTTCATTCTGAGCAACTTTTGTAGAAGAATTTTTTTGGGTTATAGTGGAACCAGAAATCAAAATTTTTGACTTTAGGAAAAAATTTTCAAAAAAATTTTTTTTCAAAAATTTTTCAGAATCGCTTCAGAATGCCAGGAAACGGATTTCTTTGCGAAAAATAAAATTTTTTTCGAAAAAACAAAAACAAAAAAATTCTGCCCCCACTATGGGTGATTCAACCAAAAAGTTTTTTTGAAAATTTTTTCTGGATACCCCAAGTCCAACTCAAACGAGTTCAAAATCTTGATTCGAGGTGATTCTCCACAAATTTTTGCATTTCTCCACTGGTGAAATCAAAGCTCGCGTTTGACTATGGGCTCTACTTGAGCTCATAAGAAAAATTTTTTTGGGCTCTGCTCGTGTTCTTTCTAAAAGACAGTCTTGGGATTTGCTCGGGCTCGGGGTCTTTTAAAAACTTTGCTTCGGCTCTGCTCGGGCTCTTTCGAAAATTCTCTTTGGCTCTGCTCGGGCTCTTTTGAAAATTTCTTGGACTGTTTTGAATAAGTTCTATTATATGAGTCCACCTCGTACGTACGTTACACACTCCTCATGTAAACGTCCACCAACTATGTTCAATGGGCACTAAGCTTACAAACGTCTTCTTCGCATAAAAACATCCACTGCCCATGTACAATTCGCATTGCTCATATAAACATTCACCGCGTATTTAAATTGCCCACTGCACATAAAAACGTGCACTGCTCTTAAAAACATCCACTGCGCACGTACAATACCTATTGCGCATATAAACGTTCACCGCATATTTACAATACGTACTGTGCATACAAGTCTTCTGCGCATAAAAACGTCCACTGCGCATTTACAATACGCACTGTTCAAGCGAATGTCTACTGCGTGTTTGTGTATAATGCGTAATGTTCATGCAAACGTCTACTGTAGAATGCCTACTACGCATAAAAACGTCCTTTGCGCACACAAAAGTCCTTGACTCTCATGCTATTTGCAAATTTTTGCTTGGGCTTTCCTCAGACTCGGGTTATTTAAAATTTCGCTCCTAGGCTCTGATCGGGCTCATTTGAAAATTTCCTTTGGGCTCTGCTCTTGCTCGGGTTCGGGCCCTTTTTTAAAAACCATCCTTTCAATCCAACGGTTCGGTTGGGGTATACATTTGNGGGGGGGGTGTCCAGCTAAGAAACGTTCCGACTACTCCTCACCACCACTATTGATTTTGTTATTCACAAAGAGCCCGAGTAACCAAGAGCCGGCCCATGCCCAGAACCGGAAGCCCAAGCCGCCGAGCCTTGGGTTAAATGAAAAAATTCGAAAAGAAAAAAATATATAAATTTAGGGATAGTCGTACTACTCCTAAATTTATACATACACTCACCCATCAGCTGTTACTGGATCCATCGTCTTACCTTCAAAGTTATCTCAGCTACTATCATTTTGCATAAGCGTAACTAACGTAATTAAAGAATTAAACCATAAGCTCGATTACATGAACAACTCAATTCAATTAATCTTTCTTTCACTTTTTAAATTTAACTGATCATTAAAGGAGTCACCTGGGACCTGGATTGCCGCGCTAGAACTTCAGAAGTTGATGAGGGGAGAACTAGAACATTACGTAACATGGCTGCATAAAGTTGCCTATACCTATAGATGAAATATGAGTTAACACAACAGAAATTATTGTCTCAAGTTTTCTGTTTTTCTCATCCTTGGTGCGGATAGGAAGAATTCACTCTCACGCCGTCAAACTAACAAAACCGCCCTCTCAGTCCGTTTTGAAAAGTCAAATTTTGTTGATTTGTTGAAATTTAAGTTTATGCTTTAGTTGAAAAAGTAATTTTAATTTTGTAAATTGGAAAAATAGTTCTTCTGATTTGTCTTCCGCTTCTTCTTAGCAAAAGTGAATCAAAAGTTAAGGTAAAAGGAACGGAAACAATAATTAAAATTAATCGTTTTTGATTTTACAAAATTAGAATTACTTTTCTAATTAATGAAATTAATGAAGTTAAGGAGTTAAGAAAAGGACAGGTTAAGGCGAAGGATTTTAAAATTGGATTCGAGCCTTTGGTAAGCACGTATTTTTTTTTTTTATTTTTTAACATTGAATCTCATATCTAAAAATATTTTAGTTTTGTTAGGATTTCCATTCTCTCATAAGAGACAAAATGACTTCTACGAAAGTTGCTGCAAACGGATAGGGGAGTAACTTTTCCCTATGACATTTTTTTCTATGGTCATGAGTTTACGTCAAAAGTAATAAATTTGAACTCAATTTTCTCATAAAATAAAAAACACGTATGACCACAATCGGTGGCCATAGAGAAAAATGACATAGGAAATAGTCATTGTGGAGTCATTGACTCTGGGAGTAATGATTGACTACAAGTCAGAGTAATTACTCTCAGAGTCAGTAACTCCACACGCAAAACTGAGAGTAAATTGTAATAAAACAGTGTTATGCATGACTCTTACTCTGATACTGGGATGACTCTGAAGGAGGGTTTTTCGGAGTAGGGAGTCATTTGATGACCCTGACTTTATTCCGGTTGGGATTCAGAGTCATGACTCTGGGAGTCGACTCCCACTTACAAATGATGACTCTTTTCTAATATGCGCCAATATAGCACTTATTTTACCTATTTTGTTTTACGCAACTCCAGAGTCTGAGTCAACTCTTACTCAAACTCAACTCCAAAGTTTAGAAAATCTGTCATGACTCCCAGAGGTAGTGACTGATTCAGGCCAAACTGGGACTCATGGAGAAGTGTAATAAATAATGTGTATAATGATATCGAGATTCACTCCGGGAATTTTGCCCATCACTGGGTATTTATATGAAGTAAGAGGTACGCATTTGGTGGGTAAAAAAAAGTATGTCTCAAAAAGAAGTATGTTGAATCTGTCCAACCAGTAGCAGATCATCACGATAAAGTTAGCAGAACAGCAGATCGGAACCGTAAAGTTAGTTCCCCGTCCCCAGCACCATAAAGTCAGCAGAACATTAGGCCAAAATCATAAAGTTAGCCGACTAGCAGATACAGTACCAAAAAGTTAGCAGACCCACACCCTAAAGTTAGCAGATCAGCAATAACCGATCAAATAATTAGACCGTAAAGTACGCTGATCAGCAGATATACCATAAAGTTAGCGGACCAGCATTAGCCAACCTGAAAATAAGATCGTAAAGGTAGCTGACCAGAAATTGTAAAGTAGGCAGATCAGAATTAGCCGACCAGAAACTCAAAGCGTAAAGTTAGCAGACCAGTAATCTTCATATCAACTGATCATATCAAACAAATATACCGGAATTGCTTTTTATGTGGGACAAAAATTTTATCCTATTTTTTAAAAATACGTTTGTGTTGTTAAGTCAGCTGGGCTCTCAACGAAGGTTTTGGGAGCCTCCAGTACATGTCACAAGCGAACGGACCGATTTTGGGTTCTGTAATCTCCCTCACACTAAAGAAATAATGAAGTTGGGTGTTGAGGTTATCATAAAACTTGCTGCGAGATCCACTTTTTCCCTGTGGAGTAGATGGGCATATTGGAAACAAAAATTTTATAGCAATTGTAATTTTAGGTTGTTGTAACTAATCTTGAGTGGAACTAAAAACTTCTCAAAAAAATTAAAAAATTAAGACATGAAAATCAAAAACTTATGAAAATATTACACAAATAATTTTAAGGTTTTTCAGATCGGAACTTATTCTCGGATTAATCCGAGAATACTCATTTCATTGTCGCATAGTGTGCCACATGACTCCCAGTTTGACCGGAGTCATGACTGACTCTAAATGTTAGGTGTCGACTCTCGGAGTCATGACTGACTCTCTAAATGTTAGGTGTCGACTCTCGGAGTCATGACTGACTCCTTGAATTTTGGGAGTCGACTCTGAGTCAGAGTCAGAGTCATGACTCTCGACTCCGAGGTCACATAAAACATAAATGTAAAATCGGGTAGGACAATCTGAAACTAATATTTTTTATACGTTTAGTCAAGTTTCCTTGACAATGAGAAACTAAAATAGCCACTTTCATCATGTTAAATAAATAATTCATAACGTTTTTTTAAATATTTCTTTGTAAAAATATCTATCGAAATAATATTTCCATGTAAATATTGTTTGCAGCTCCATTGCCATACCTGGGGTCTGGATGTGACCAACATTCATGAAAAAAATTTACGACATATGTTGTAACCTGATGAAAGTATATATATTTTTTGTGAAGAAACCTTGTGTTAATTGATAAAAGTAGGTGAAGGAAAAAAAGTTTAAAAATATAGTCCAATATATCCATGTGCGCATGTTTCAATAGATTCATCACTCCCAAGTCTGGGAGTCGACTCCCAGAGTCATGACTCTGACTCCGACAATCCTTGGAGTCAGGAACTTGCATTTGGTCCTGAGGGATAGTAAATTTGGCGGAAAGCCCAACACTGTTGGTAAAGAATGAGCGGGATGGTAATTCATACCGTTTCCTCAAAAGAAAAATTTTCCCCTAAGTCCCAATAGCTTTAACAAATTGGAGGGATAAAAATTTTTTTTTTCAAAATCGGTCCGTTCGCTTGTGACATGTACTGTAGGAGTAAAAAACATTGAGAGCGAAATTCAAAAGAAAAGACAGCGTTGAAGCGGAAGCGGAATCAGAAAAAAACGCCGATCATTGGACGTTTATGAGCGCCTTGAGCCCAGTTGACTCAACAACACAAACGTTGGATAAAATTTTTGCCCCACAAATAAAGCCATTCCGGTATCAGAGCAATTCCCATTCGCAGTAGGCATTGATTGTTAAAGATAGCAGACTAGTAATATTCAAATCAGCTGATCGTATAAAACAAATGTATCAGAGCAATTCAATGCGGAGTAGGCATTGATTGATCATTAACATGCACAGTATCTATTTTGTCGTTAGACATGCGCAGTAGTAAATACGCTGTCCTAGACATGCGCACATATTAACTGATCATAGCAAACAAATGTTTCAGACTAATACCCTATGCGCAGTAGCAATTTCCATGCGCAGTAGTCATTGATTGATGATTAACATGCGCAGTATCTATTTTATGTTTTTAGCCATGCGCAGTAGTAAATGCGCTGTCTTAGACATCCGCAGTATCCTTCAGTGATGGGCGACCCGTCCTTAAAAGACTGGTGTTTCACTCGTCCCGTCCGTCCCGTCCAGTCTTTGGGATGGGACGGGACCGGACGGGTTGACTTTTGAAAAATGAAAAAACGGGACGGGACGGAACAAGTTGAAAATTTGGGACTGAACGGGACTGGAGGGGTAAGCATTTTATGGACTGGACGAGACGGGTAAATTTTTATTCCGACTGGTAGTCTCGGCTCAAAAGAAGCACAGTATGACCAACTGTGTGGGGTGATTTTTCTCTTCGGTGACGAATACTCTGACCGTTGACACTACTAACGAGAGGGAATTTCGGGACCCGTATTCATTCAAGCCATCACAATGATGACGCCGACCGATCGTTTCAAATGGTTGATCTAATTCCAACCACACATGGAACTTGGCGGAGTTCTCTTGACGAATGCGCTCTTTGCTCCGGCTCAATCCATTTTCAGAAGCAAGAGCAGGAGCTGGCAATTTTACGAATGAGCGGGAGCTAAATTTTTCATTAAGGAAGGAGCGGTGAGAGAAACTTTTTTTCAGAGTGAGAGCTGAGCGGGAGCGAAATCTTATGTCGAAGGCAGAGTGGGAGTTGATTTATTTCTACTAAAGTGGGCCACGACAATTTGAAGTTCGAGAGATAAAATTTCTACACCGCTTTAGTTTATTTTCTGTCGCTAATCTCACTGATGAGACTGAGACTAGCGATGTAACTTGGTTGAAGTTAACCAACAGGATCTCACTTTTTCCAGTCCATTAAAAACTAAATACAAATTTGAAGTCAGACTATTAGTAAGTCTGTTCTATCTTATTAGATTTTTTTTAAATGGGACGGTGCGCCAATGTTTCTTTTGACGGTTCCGAATTCTGGTCATAAGTTCGGCAAAAAAGGCGATAAAATTTTTTGTCTTTTGCCTAGTGCTGTGAATTAGATTCACTAGGTTGGCATTTTTGAAAAAATAAAAAATATAACAATAATACAATTTTAAAGATTTTTGAAAAAATTAAGTTATTGAAAAATTGTATTTTAAAAATTTGTGCTAAATGCCGTAATTAATGTAATATGGGACCATGAAAGAACGCCCTGCGATGATCTTTTTAATCAGAATTTTTTATTAGAAAAACATTTTTGTAAAGGTTACTTGGAGCAACCATTCCAGAGGACTATGCCAAAATCTGTGTATTTTTATTACCTCTTTTCACGAAATTATAGAAATAATTCAGAAATGAGGAAAGGACAACCGCAGCGCACCGTTTATTTTTTTCAATGAGAAATGATAGGAGCCAAGAGCGGAAGTTCCCTCACGTTCCACTTCTGATTCCAGCACTTTAACCGAATTCTGTAGTTTAAATACAAAAGACCGGACGGGGCGGGACGAGACGGGTTGACTTTTGAAAACTCAAGACAGGACGGGTAAATCTTCATGACGGGACGGGACGGGACGGGTTGACTTTTGAAAATTCAGAAGACGGGACGGGACGGATTGACTTTTGAAAATTCAAAAGACGGGACGGGACGGCTCGACTTTTAAAAACGCAGCAGACGGGACGGGTCGAGTTTTCAAAAATCAAAAGACGGGACGGGACGGGTAAATCTTCATGATGGGACGGGTTGACTTTTGAAAATTCAAAAGACGGGACGGGTCGACTTTTAAAAACGCAGCAGACGGGACGGGTCGAGTTTTCAAAAGCCAAAAGACGGGAGGGGACGGCTACCAAAAGTGCCCATGACTGGTATCCTTTTTATGTTGTTAGACATGTGCAGTACTAGATAAGTTGTACTATGCGAGCGCACTATGCATTTTTAATGCTCAAAGTAAAAAGACTACGGATTGAGTATTAAGTTCCAAGCATCTTTTCTGCGCAACGCGAAAAAGTTAAAAAAAATTAAGCTGTTGGATTTTGAGTTGGACTAAAAACTAATTTGAACAATCATAATCTGATGCAAAGTTGGGCACATATAATAAGTACAGTGGAATTCGCTTAATGTCACTCCTTCTTCTGTCACATGTCTCTTTGTATCACCAATTTAAAAAATTCCGGCAGATGCCCATGCACTTAAGGGTAAGAATAGGTCGCCTTATATCACTTAGCCTAATGTCATTTTTCATCTTGAGTCACCCATTCCAACCCCACACATGGAAGTTTACTTCTTTTATTGGCAACTTTTGTGCCATAGTTTGAATTTCATTGATCTTTTTTCTTAATTTCTTTCCAAATTGTATACATTCAACTTACACCCTAATAAAATGGGGAAAGAAAAATCATCACTGAAACATTTTCTTAACGAGAATTTCTAACCGAAAAATTAACTTTCAAAATTAGAGATATATCAAGTATCACAGAATCCTTTCTCAATATTGAAAGGCACCCATCCGAAACTTTCAAAAGTTCGTTTGTATATAGAGCCACTAAGAATTGGAACATTTTTATTTTACTAACCAGAGATAATCTCATTTTAGTAAATAATTTCAACAAATTTAAAGACAGGTCAGCGAAATTTGTAATCAAACATAGACTCAACGATTTCACCACCAATCGCTAACAAACAAAAATCAAAAAATTAAAAAGTGGATTTTGAGCTTTGAGTAATAGATTAAGTCTAATACTTATAACATCTTTACAATCTACTTAACCACAATATACTTTTTTTTTCTTAGTTTTTTCTTTCCGTGATCCAATCACTTATTTTTATAGTTAGTCCTGCTTGCGGGAGTGTCTCGGTAAATTACCATTTTGTATTAGAAATGATACCTTTGACACTTGAATAAAATGTAAATCAATCAATCAATCAATCCTGTTGTGTGCAGAAAAAAATTACTATTTTCATTAGGTCAAACTGGTGTAATTTTGAACACTGAGTTAACCATAGTAAAATTAGGTAAACCAAAATTCACATATCCGCTTTTTGTCACCAAACACTATGTTAAACACCAAAATTAAAAAAGTTGCCAATATCGCATTATGTCACCTTCGCTTTATATCACCAAAAATTTGGGCTCCCTTGGGAGTGACATTAAACAAATTCCACTGTAGTTGAATTTGAAATTCTGAAATTGTACTTTTGAGAATTGCCATATTATCCAATTTTTCACCCTGATTCTGAATGTGATATTGGTTAACGAGGCTGAGACCCTTAAGGGTCATCCACGGGTACAAAGTTCATTGAAACTTCCATTCCAACTCAGAATTAGAATTTAATTTGAATTGTCATGGAGGTCTCAAGTTAAAATGAACTCATCCGTGCGAGTCCAATAATTCAGTAAATTTTTTTTAGATTCCTCTTTACCCAATAAAAATAATGGTGACTAGTTGTTCAATATGGACTATTGCATGCGCAG
>NIPM01000663.1:15853-66820 GCA_002738285.1 Holacanthella duospinosa
GACCCTTAAGGGTCTCAGCCTCGTTAACCAATATCACATTCAGAATCAGGGTGAAAAATTGGATAATATGGCAATTCTCAAAAGTACAATTTCACAATTTCAAATTCAACTACTTATTATCTGTGCCCAACTTTGCATCAGATTATGATTGTTCAAATTAGTTTTTAGTCCAACTCAAAATCCAAGAGCTTAATTTTTTTTAACTTTTTCGCGTTGCGCAGAAAAGACGCCTGGAACTTAATTCTCAATCGGTAGCAGAAGTAGCGTACAGATAACTCCCATTTTCACACTGAGTCAGTCATAAATTTAAAATGTCTCAGCTACTCTTCTCGAATCACTCCAGAAGTTTCAATCATAGTGAGGTGACTCAGGCTGGTATTACGAACTCCACGTTTCTGACGAAACCCGAGGTTTCAGCCAGAGTTTGAGCGCTACTCGCAGATATCGTATTACGAACAAATTTTTTGTAAAACTCGCGAGTATAAATTTAACTCGAGTGTAATATTATAACTCGAGATTTTACTCTCCATCGGAGGTAGGTTTCAACTCGAGTAATTCAATTTTGTCCCATAATTCAAAATTATTAAAAATGAAGTATCTATTCTTTCATGTTATGTGCACAGTTTTATGTAAGAATAACAGAGTTCGTTTTAAGTTAAAAAAATAATTGAATGCCCAAGTATGGTTTATGGTGACAGCATCCCTCATAACGTGTTCACTACTAATATTATTATTTTTGAAGAGCCTGATAATTATTGTAACCAAATTAGTTAATTCTATTACGACGTTTTACTTCAATATACTAGGCATAAGCCGATCGGCTACTCATTTGGAAGTAAGAGGACCCTACTGTGCTCAAGCCAAAAAGTGGCATCCTGGTAAGAACTTTCGCATTGCTTGTTTTAGTAAATATAATTAAGCAGATAATTATTTTTCAGATAAGCAACCGCAAGCACTATAAGCGTAAGTTGAGCGTCGTAAAGCATAAATTTTATAACTTTAAAGTAAGATATCCGATCGGAGTAATTCTTCCGGTAACTTTAACTATTTTGGTTTTAGTTACAACTACAGTCACATAAGAACAAGAAACCCATTGAAAGAGCGTTTGGGCAATTGAAAAAGAAGTTCCCGTGCTTGTTGGAAATCATAAGAACATAGTTATCAACAAGCTTGAATATTATAGTCGCATGTTTCGTTTTGCATAATATTTCTAAACATCTGAACGAGGAAGAAATTCTGGGCCCAGTGCTTCCGATCGGGGGTGATAATTTTGCATTACAAAATACGAATTTTAATTTAACCGCTTCTGTATTCAGAAAATCTCTAATCGAGAGATACTTACTAAATTCAATTGAGTGATTCATCAGGACTAAAGATTCAAATGAGGGAAACACCGCTTATTCATTTTTTAACATTTTACGAAAAACAAAACCGCACGGTTTTACCGGATATAAAATTAACAATCCTTCCTACTTTTTAGCTATACCAGTTGAAGATTTAATTTTTCTGTTTTCAAATCCAACTTAATTTGCTTCTTCTTCTCACTTTCTTCTTTTAATTCTTCATTGGCTAGCTGTTTCTCAAATACCTTCAACTTAATTCGGTGCTCCTTTTCGGCGAAGTGAATAATATTTTTTTGAGCCGACGTAATTTTAGACCTATCAACAAATTTTTTCACTGATGATTTTCGATGTCTCTTTAGACGTGTGTGGATTCTGTGAACCGATCGGTTTAATTGGAGTGCTCACAGTGGAGAGGGCCGCTGCGGCACTGGTACTTGGGGAATTCAAATATGAGTCATGCTCAACCTGTTCCATTTCCATCTGTTCATTAATTTCTTCAGCTGTGAAGACTGGTCCACCAAGATCTTTATCTGAAAATGTAAAATTATGTTTTATACAATAATGGCCATGTCAAACTGTAAATATATACTTACTAATTTTGTCAATGTACTCAGCATCACAGTCATTAGAATTTTCCTCAGGGTACAATTGATCTTGCAAGATACTTATAGCTGTTTCTATATTACTGTGAATATCTCCAACTTCTTTAGGTCCGCCAACAGTTTTTTTTAAATTTTTCCGATCGGAAGAAACCTAAAATAGTTTCTATCATTAATAAATTGGATTTCAGAATTTTAATTGGTCGCTTACCTTTTTCTTTGCATTCTTTTTTGTATTTTTCCACAAATTAATCAGTTGTTTTGCAACTCTTTCACCTCCGATTGNACACCAATTAATCAGTTGCTTCGCATCTCTTTTATTCACCTCCGATTGGCTGTTAAAGGACTCCGTTATTGTCTTCCATGCATCAGTTTCCTTTGTATTGGCTGACTTGTCCGTGGTCTTCCTCTTGACGATACATTTCTCATTATTGATTAACTCCAATAGTAGAGTTGCCTCGAACGATGACATTGCCTTTGACCTAAATTTTCATTTGAAACTAATTGAAATTATTCAAATGTTTACAACTGATAATTTCAATTTCAATTTCCCGCTCGGGAGTTTACGGTGTTGACAATGCCAAATGTGGAGTATCAAAACTCGAGGTTTCGATACTCCTGAATTTCAAAAAGCAAAAGTTCATAATACCACATTTTTACTCGAGGGCTACACAACCCTCGAGTTTCATTATAAATCCGGGATTTCAAAAAGCTCGTAATACCAGCCTCAGAATCATTACTGTGAGTCTGAGTAATAACTCAGATTCCAGGGGGTGGCGGTACAACACAGAGATGGTGTTGAGCAAGGTTCCTTGACAACAGAAACAACGGCTCTTGATAAGGTTACTTCATAACTCCAAAGAAATTAAAAAAAAAGATATTTCAACTGGGTGCCGACGTCACCCAGCTGAAGAATGCGTTGTTTAGCAACGATGTAATATGATTAGTTGTGAATTATTTTTAACTAAATTTTAATCGGAACCAAACATAAATATGTTTGTTTATTCTAAACTTTGTTGATTCGATAACCCCAGGGTGATTTTAGGTTGTTTGTTGTCGCTTCGCTTTATAAAGCGAAGCGACAGCAAACAAACTAAAATCACCCTGGATAACCTTTGATTACAAAATAATTTTTTTTAAGTTTTAGAGTTATGACATAACCTTACCAAGAGCCGTTGTTTCTGTTGTCAAGGAGCCTTGGTTTTGAGGATGGAATTGTCTAGGAATGAATCACTGTTATACAATTCGAATTCCCTAACATTTCTCCTAGTGCATTTCCATGATTTCTAATGGAACATTTGTAGAATAGCCCCCCTATGGAATTCGGGTAAGTGATACATTTATCGCCTGAAAATTTAGCGTAGATTACGAATTTGATATCCATTGTTGGCGGTCAAGTCAAATTTTGCAAAACTTGCAAATTTGTGTCAAAAAAAATTTTTTTTTAACTATGACTTACCCAACGGTATTGGTCGGCATTTCAGCTAGTTCCACGTGAATCTACCAGAAACTATGCAGATTAGGAGTCTGACATCAATCATTGGATGTCAACAACCTAAACCTAAAGAAAATGTAACAACCTAACTAATCTAAGGAGAAACTAGTTACCTAACAACCTACAAGCAAAACTAAAGATATCCTAAAAAGTTTAAAGAAAATTTAACAACCTAAACCTAAAGAAAGTCTAACATCCTATACTTAAAGAAAACCTAACCTAAAGCTAAACAAAACCTAACAAATTAAACCTAAAGAAAACCTAACTACCTAAACCTAAAGAAAACCTAACAACTTAAAAACCTAAAAAAGCCTAACACCTAAACCCAAAGAAAATCTTAAGAAATTATATCCTCTACATCTCATTGCTTATAAATATTTAAATAATATAAATAATAAAAATTAAAAAGAAATTGAAAAATATCCTTTTTTGTTTAAAAAGTTCGACTTAACAGCCAACGATGAATGTTAATTTGTAATCCGCGTTAAGTTTCTGATCAATCGATACATAACTTAATGAAATCCAGACTACTACTTTTGGGTTAGTCATATTCTAAAAAATGTTCCTTTTTGACACAACTTTGTAAAATTTGTGCAAGATTTGACTTGACCGCCAACAATGGATGTCAGATTCGTAATCTACGTTAATTTCCAATCGATTAACGTATCCGTTATCAGAATTTCAAAGGGGGGGGGGGTCTATTTTACAAATAAGCCCTTCTTATTGTTTATTTGCTTGAAATTATTGTTGAAATATTACTGGAATAATTCATTTTCATTTTGTGTAAGTTAAAGATAAACGTGATTAACATGGTTGATGCTTGTGCTGTTGCAACCTGCAAAGTCACAAGCAGAAATTATAAAGAAATGTAGTGTTCAACTTTTTCCAAAGCAAAAATCGTTGTCTTTAATTTGGCTAAATCGGTGCAAAAGAAAAAACAAAATCAACTTGTCCATTGATGTCATTTGTTCAAAGCATTTCGAAAATAAAGTCCCTACCCTCTTGATTGGGCGAAAGCCAATAAGTCAAATAAACTTACAAAAAAATAATCTTTACTCAAATTTCGATTAATGTATTCTAATCGGAAAAGCTTAGGAGTAATTCTGCGAATCATTGGAGCCAAACTTGCACAAAAGTAGTCGTATTCATCCAAGGACTTTTTGTTGAGACCCACCAATGTCTTTGTTAACTCGTCTTCAAATGGAGTCGTTGGGAGTCTTTTATGTCCTCTATCACCGACTTGTGAGAACTTTGTTCCTGCCATGTCACATTTATCCTAAAACTGAAGATTGATTTTATAATGTATTTCTAATAAAGCTATTTAAATTAGGATCACCTTTGGTGGTGCTTCAGGTGACATGACTCCATAGTTTCTTTCTATTCCATCTTATATCGCTATTTGTCTCAGAAGTTATGCTTAGAATGCTTGGTGGATCTTCAAATTCAACTATGGAATCATGCTGATGACCATGGTACTCATGTTCGACTACATTTAATAACCCTACAGCGCCGTTCCAATAGGTTTTATGAAACGAGATCTTATTAATTTCTAGTCAATTTGAAATTTAATCCACTTACTTACTTGGTTCAACATAATTCGATAAAAATTTGAGTGCATTTGAGTGTGGAAAACACGGAATACTATTCTTCTCTTACCCATTTGGAAACTTCAATTTTCGGAGGTATGCAGAGCATTCATTTCTCAAAGAGGACCACAAAACTTTGCATTAGTTAGCTCAAGTGTTCTTTCCTGTTTAAATTAAATAAACGAAAATTGTCGTATGGTTTAAAATAAAAGCAAAGGAGGGTTACCTTTCAGTTGTAGAATTTCTGCGAATTCTATCCATTTCTTAAGACGTAGATTTTCATTTTTATAATGAACAATAAAAATGTCATATAAAAAATTAAGTCCTTGAACAAGAACATTTAGTTGTTCTTCTAATGCAATTTTCTCGTCTATGGCTTTTGCCATATCAAGTTTTAATTAAAGTTTGAAAGTTTCATAAATAAAAACATGAAAATCTAAAAATTATATTTCAAATACAATATTAGAAATCAACTTGTTGAGAAATTAGTGCTGTCAAAAACTTAAGTTTAGGTTTGGGGAAAGTGAGACCATCTCTTAACATTATACTTTCGTCTTCATCTAGAGCGAAAGTTGGATTCAATCCAACTTTTGCTCTAGATGAAAACTCACCTCTATTCGCTTTATTGAAGGTAGGATGAAATGAGAGTTGAATGAAAAGCGAGTATATATTGCAAAAATGACTAGCAAGATGAAGATGAGAAGCAAATACAGATTGAATGAAGATGAAATTCTGGTGTATACATTAACCTTCATTCTTGATCCGATTTAAAACTAAATTTTCAATTTCGAATATTGTAATTCCATATGCTAAGAGTAAATGATATTTTTTATTGTACGTTCACAGCAAAGTATTCAGTGAAAGACACAGCCAATTCTTATCAATAAAATGTAAAAATTATATTACTACCGGTCGCATTCTGTGATCTAAAGGTTGAAATAATTCGGGAACCTGGAACGAAATATTCATATTATTTAATATTACCTGATGAACAGAACTCTTTAACTCTAAATTGATTGAAACTTAAGAAGGAACCAACATTGGTGGTCATCTCCGAAATAATCCAAATTAGGCTTTTCTAGTAGGATTACCATTATTAATTATATAAATATAAAAATTTACTGCCATTGGGTCATGGGGTCAATGTGACAGGGGTTTATTCAGAAGCTAAAAACTTTTTCTTTGTTACAATAATAAAGATGTTAATGTTAAAAGTGCCTTTGGGAGGCTGTCATGTCAATGAGGTGTAGTTAGCGAAGCGGTGTAAATGAAAGGGTTAGGGTTGCTTAATACTGGGTTCGATTGCTACCCTTTTCATAATTTTTTTTCGTATAATTTTCATACTTATGCCAACCATATTCTATAAATCTAAAAACATGCAGAACGGAGGGTAGTTAGTCTAAAATTTAGAAGATAAGCATTTTCTGAAAATTATAAGTCATTTACTTGTGTATATGGCTTCATACCAAAAAATTAAAAACTAAATACCCTAAATTCCCGCCTTTAATTTGACCTGGCGAATAATTTGCCCTGGTTTACTATCCGACAATTCTTAACACCAAAATTAAAAAATACAATTCACGCCTAAGGTAACCCACATTTAATATTTGTTTATTCATTTACAACCACTTGACATGTCTGTCATTTAAACAGATCACGTGACTCATGGCACTGTTATACATTAAATGTATAAGTAGTTAAGATAAAAATAACAAAAACAAAATAAGAAACCAGGAAACAAAAACTGGCATAAACCTGTACTAAATTAACCTAACCTCAAACATTAGGCCAAAGAGGTCTCTTCGCATGATTATGCAAACAGACTTCTTGACCCATTTTGATATCTTTAACTTGGGATTGACCAATCCCGAGTTGAGGATAACAAATTGGAAGTAAAATGAAAGTCTGTATGAGGAAGTAAAAAACACAGAACGGGGCCTTTTTTGGGATTGGGTTTTGTTTTGTTAGTAGTTATTCTAAAACTAAATTAAAATTAAGAGGAATATCAACACACCTCGTGAAGACACAAGTGTACTTGTAACGTTTACTAATTGATCAAATAAACAATATAACGAGTAATACAGCAAAATACGAGTGAACCTTTGTGAATATTTAATATCCAATAGAAGGACGCCAGGACCTCTGGGAACCCTTAATCGCAACCACTGTGCGACTCTGCCTTCAATTTAAACTACAGTAAGAACTCAAAATTAACATTAAAAACAATAAGACGCCAAATACGCGTTAAACACAGTGATAACAACAACACCAAGAATACTAGAACATATACAAAACATAAGAAGTTATTACAGGGACAACTGGATTTATCGAAGTTTAAAAACAAATTTAAAAAACGAAGAAATGAAATGAAAAAGTTATCACAAGGGGCAGATTATGTCACAATTAATTTAAAATATTTCTAAAAGTAATAAAGATTTCCGTAAAGTGATACTAATTAAATCACTTAACAATTCTCAAATTTATCACCAAGTAGTTCATATATTTTATTTTTAATCTAATGAACTTCCGATATTATTCCTAAAAATTTGTGCACTGGCTTGCCACACTACAAAGCTGAAAATTTGGACCATGAAGTAATAGAAATAGATCATGAAGAAGCCTTGTCAAACATGTCATATGTCTAAGGGCTAATTATATGCGAGAATTTAGGGTATTTAATTTGTAATTCTTTTCGTATGAACCCATATACATAAGTAAATGGCTTATAATTTTCAGAAAATCCTTATCTTCTAAATTTTAGACTCTAACTACACTGCGTTATGCATAATTTTAGATTTATAGAATATAATTGGCATAAGTATGAAAATTATACGAAAAAAAAATTATGAAAAGGGTAGCAATCGAACCCGGTATTAAGCAACCCTAACCCTGTCATTTACACCACCTCGCTAACTACACCTCACTAAGATGACAGTCTCTCAAACGCTCTTTTAACATTAATATCTTTATTATTGTAACGAAAAAAAAGTTTTTAGCTACTGATTAAAGCCCTGCCACATTGACCCCATTAATGTGCTCCATGACACCGGGTTTAGCCGGAGTCGGAGTCACTGACTCCGGAGTCACTGACTCCGACTCCAAGAAAATTTTGGAGTGGCTCCGGAGTCACTGACTCCGACTCCGTGAAAATAAGGAGTGACTCCGGAGTCGGAGCACTGACTCCGGAGTCAAAATTCACATTTACTTAGATTTCGCAAATACATATTATGCAAATGATTCTTTTTATGTGGAGGTGGGGCAGTTTTCAAAGGAATTCCATTTAAAAAAATCAAAATTCATCTCAAAGTTGGCAAATTAAGGACAAAAGTCTAAAAAAGTAAATTAAGTTAGGAAGTTATCATGATAAAGGTCAATGAATTGAAAGTAATTTGTGAAAGACTTGCCGACATTGTCCCGGCTTTTGTTTACGTATTAGTCTTAAAAATTGATAAACAATTTCTAATTTTGAGTTGTCGGATTCTTCGTCGGCATGCCTTCATTATTTAAAATATTTAAATTTTGAAAAGCTCCTAAAAGTAGGAGCAAAGCAACTGTATATTGCAGCTGCACTATATTAAGCAGCAGAGCTGTTAATTAAAGCGCCGCTATATATAGCAGCAGAGCTGCAATATTTAGTGTATCATGCCTTACTGACATACGTGTATTCTGTTTAATGCTATTTGAGTTCTTCGCATGAGATTTTTTTGGAGCTGACTCCAATTGTGTGGAGTCGACTCCGGAGTCATTGACTCCGACTCCTTGTTTGTATATGCCTGCTCCGGAGTCATCGACTCCGACTTCATAGCAAACCACGGGTGACTCCGGAGTCGGAGTCAAGGAGTCGACTCCGACTCCGACTCCGGAGTCGGAGTCATGGAGAACACTAGACCCCATGACCCAATGGCAGGAAATTTTTATATTTATATAATTAACTATGATAATCCTACTAGAAAAGCCTAATTTGGACTATATCGGGGATAACCACCCATGGTGGTTCCCTCTGAAATTCAATTTGAGGTCTTAACTGTTTCGAAATAATATTTGAATTATGTTGTGCGGAACCTTTAACAATTATTCGAAAAGTGACACGAGTGCAACCGACGACAGCCCATCCATAGTCATAAAAGTAATTGATAAGAGAATGGTATTTATTTTAATGAGTTTTGTATGCGAAATATGCAACACTATTGATTTGAAAAAATCAAAAAAAATCATGATTTTTTCAAGCTTGATAATTATCATTGATAATTATCAATGATAATTATCGACCGATAATTATCACGAACCCTGCTTCAAACTAAACATTTATTGAGTACAGACATGTAACATCTAAGATGCAATATTGTTGCTTTAGGGATTAGTAAACTTATATCCTGTTTCGTTAGGTGGCTATTGTGCTGAAATTTATTCCTGGTCGCCGACTTCAAGATCCTCTCCGAAGCTATACAATGCATTAATTGTTTGATTCAGTTCTGCTTTCGTGTTTTGTAGGGCGTTTTGTGCTGCAGATATACTTATGAAACTTCCATCAAACAATTTGGGAGGGGGATCCTCTTGTTCAGTTTTAGATACCCAGTACAATTTACAAACGTGCATAGTGAATTTCTTCGTAACAAATGGGGAGATAATGACAATACAATATGCATTCTTCATAGTACGGAATAGGCCAACGGCTTCCGGATTGTTATCTGAACTTCGCGTTAACTCCACACATTTATTGAAACTTATTTGTAGAGGAGAGAAAGGTTCAGCTTCAGATTTGAGAATCCAATCCTAAACAGATGGTTATTAAAAGATCTGCATCTGCTATTCCCGAAAATATTTACCAAAAATCTTAAATTACAAATGACTAACTTACTCCATCAGACATCCTAAGTTCTGTACAGTCCGCCAGGGCCATCAGGAAGCTCAAAAGTACAACTTGACGCATTTTGGTTTTCAAATTAGTTATTATCCAGTTTTCCTGTATGATTAGTTTAGCATTTATAAAGTATTGAGTCAGTGTGGTGGTGGTGATAGACCAGGTAGCAATAAAGGTTCATATACCAATCAATCAATATTTCTTTGATTCTAGCCTTCGCCTCATCAAGTTGTACATAACGCATGCTTAAAATTAATGTTGAATTATAAATAATTCAGTTTAGTAGCTAACTAAAGTAATACATGGTTTCCGAGAACAACTTTTTGAGTTTCATTGAGTTATCTGAGTTATTTTGTAGGTTAGGATTACAAGAGACAATGTTATTGAGTTGCGTGATATTAACTGATGAAGCGTTGAAATATTTTTTACAGAACCCTTTGGATTGGTTAGAGCATAGAACAAGGTGAGGTTATCAACGCAATATTCTCAAACCATCAACTTGAAATGTATCTTACTCCCGCCAAAAATTTTTGTTGATAAGGTTGAGCCCTTTGGACATTGTTAGCGCAAAACTCTAATTTGTAGCGATCTTTCAGTCTGTAAAGCATTTCTTAACTCGCATAAAGAGAATATGAAGAAGAGGAAATCGTAATACAGTGGTTTTAGCTTAATGTCACCTCCGAGGGAGCCAAAAAATCGGTTGACAGTAGGTGGAGTTAATAATAGCCGATTATGGCAACTGACTAATACTTAATAGATTAGGTGACATAAACCGAAGTTTCTGGTTTTAGATGCGCATTTTATGATACGATACCTTTTTCGATTTATTTTACAGCCTTTGAAGTTATTACCTGAATTTGGAATACTCTAAAAGCAAATTACTTCTTAAAGTAATCGGCAAGTGTTTTTGCAATATGCCAGAAAAATGGCTTTGAGATATTATCGTGTCAGAAGCTCCCAAAATATCGGTACTTGTTTGCAAAGTTCTTCACTTTCAATGTTGCTTATCATTAAAACTTTAAAGTTTCTCAATTCTAACCATGTGCCCATCTAAAGTTGGCATACTCGCGGTTGGAATAAACCCGCGACTGCGGGTTAGTCTTTAAAAAAGTAAACTTTTAAGATCGAGGATCGCTTAGTAGAATACAACAAATAGGTTAATGAAACAGTTCCCCCAAGGGTCTCTGACCGCCCACACCATTTAAACAAACACGAGTATATTCTGGGCCTGAGAACCGAAAGTTGCCNATTTAAACAAACACGAGTATATTCTGGGCCTGAGAACTGAAAGTTGCCGTTAAAGTGTGATTATGTGCGGTACATTCTCTTCAAATGCGATGACAATAGGCGGAGGTTGACAATAGGCAGAGTATTTAGTACATGAGAGCATGGAGTTTAGCCGGGGGAAAGCCAACAGGGTGGCAATAAGCGAAGTATGAAATTAAGGGGTAGTGACATTAAGCTAAAATCACTGTACTTTAAATCAGTAGTAATTTACTGGGAAATGAGGATTCACGATAAAAGCGATTGAGAACTTGGAGAGCTTCTATTTTATACCGTATGTGACCTAAAGGGATAGTTTTAGTTGTTTAATTTTCATCAAGATTCATTCATATTTGAAAGAAAAACTGGGAAATTTGATGTGATTCTGAATAAAATTTTTTAATTTTTCTCTTAATTATTCCGCAAACAATTAATGCTCCAATTACACTGGGGAACTTTATGCGAAAGTTTTAATGAAATTTTGAATTTTTTGGTGGAATCGCACATGAAATCTTACAATTTCTCTTGCACAACGTCATCATACGCAAGAAAAATTTCAAGATCCAAAATTGGAATCGAATGCAATTTCGATCATGAAACTTTACAACTTTTGAATATTTTGGTTCAAATAGCCCCATCTCGTAAAAAACAAGTTAATGCGGGACAAGTTTTATTTTGAAAAAACATCAATTTGACAAAAATCCGAGGCGGGTTTTCAAATATAAATCATTTGAGGCAAGTTGAGCGGAAGTGATAATAGGTGAATTTCATAGGTTTGGTTACTAGTGTAATCAATAATGAAACAAAAGTTTCATACAACTTCTTGCACAAGAAATTGCATAAAACTTTTGAACAAAAGTTGCGCAACTTTTGCTCTCTGGTGTAATTGTAGCATTAATGTGTGTTGCAACACATAATAAACCCAGATATCAGATATTACAACAAAAATTAAATAAACCAACGAAGCCTAAATTCTCTTTCAAATGATTAGAGAATTTGTAAATAAAACTTTACGCTTTTACTTGCTTTATGTCACATACATTTTACTTATAAATTTACACTGAACCTTAAAGCATAAGGTTTGATATATGATGTATGTTTGTTATCAACATGTACTATATTCGTAACACAATTAGAATAATAAATGATGAAAATAAAATTTTCAACAGCAAACTAGTTAGCAAAAGAATTCATCTTCCAATTACCTCGTAGCTTATAATGTGTATTCAAGAAAATAAAAAAGTTATGATTATGTGAAAAGTTCTTTACGCTTCAACTGTAGCACACCCGATGAAAAGCAAAATTTTAAATGAAAAATTTGAAGGAATTTATTCGTTATGAATCTGGTAATGTGCCATTGTCCTAGTTTATGTTAACTGAATTTGCCTAGTATTTGCCATAGTTGGAATTTTTACCCGAATTTCCAAGTTTAGTGTAAAATGCTGAGAAATTGTACAAAATAAACAACACTAGAAATTCGTTTACATATACACAACATAGTGCTAAGTGTGGAAATAGAATGGAAATTACTTTAATTTGGCTTACGATTTTAAAAGGTCTTCTGAATTGCTCACAACACTAACTGTTCTAATAAAGACGGTAATGGTAACTGTACTGAAGTAAGCGTGGCGGAGTGTTCTAATTTATAGGAGATCATATGCAAAACACTTGACTTTGATAGGATTTCACGAGCAAATACAACTGTTCTGTTTGTCTATTGCTCACATAATAGTTAGGGTAACCGATTGAAGATTCCGTTCCTATGGTTGATTAGAGAAATTTTTATAAATCGATTCATGATATAGAAGCTATATATTGCTGTCAAAGACCGTCGTACATAAACAATCTTTCGTAGCGTCTGGCTCATGTACAAGACGACACACTACCCTCCACCTTAGCCCTCGAAGAATTATATGACAACATTCATTTTTTCGTTCTCATTAGGTAAAACTTTAGTAAAGTCGAAACAATTCATCTGTTATACTTGTCCCTAACCCTTTGGCGTTCACTTGGGCTTGCGATCAGCTCACTAGCCATTTCAAACTCGCAACGTTACATAGCAGAATTCTCTTTGATAATCATAAACACAATTGCTATTCGATTATTAGAGCTACCTTATTAATTCGGCTATTAGACCTGAAAATTCTCTGCTTGGTTTACACCAATGGACGAAAACAAGGTTTTGTAACCGAAAAACACTTAATGAAAAAGTTTCAAAATTTTTGGAAAATGGATTTACTGAAGAACTACACTTGCAAACAGAGAAATTTAAACAAATCAAATATCCCATACCACAGTTCGTTGACCTTTCCATGGCTCACTGAAAAGTGATTCTCACTTCCCAAGTCTCAATTTGCAAGTATGGTCAAAGTTCTACAGTTGTATTATTTGACAATTGTAAATTACAATTCTTTTGAATTAGCTATGTCAATTACAATTAATTATCTATGATTAGCTGCATCGGTGCTACTTACATAGTTTGGAATATTTCGACCCGTTGAAATGGTGGTCAACACAGTCATTTCTTTAATATGTATGCAATAACAGTCAATTGGGAAACTCTTCAGGTATAAAATTTAAACTCAAACACATCTTTATTATTCTTTCTGAGCTTCATCCACTTCAAAACAACTCTACTACTTTTCAGTATTACTCCCAATAAACAAAATAATGTTTCATGCCAAGTTATAGTATGTTAATATTAGAATGATAGTTGGCTTGTAACTCATGTTACGCTGAACTTCCCCTATTCACTACACATAAGCTAGGTCGAATGTACACGTGTAAAGCAATAGCCATACATTCTATTACAGTGTTGTTTAGAAGAAAATTTTGAATGTCTGGAATTCAACTCCTTTACATCAATTATAATTTTTTAGCAGATCAGTGCTTCATTACAGGAAATTGACACAACTACTGAATTAGATCTAAGAATTTTTTCGACTGTTGGGTATTGAACAATTAAATAAACGATGGCCAACTTAATGATTTTCTTCTTATAGCATTAGTTTTTTACTCTAATTATGCAATTATCCATATTCAGTTGACAAAACTACATTAATGCAATTGACAAATGTTGCAAATTGGAAATTTGGTTATAATTCATTGTCTTTCCCATATACTTCTAACAACTTGGATGAGCCGGTCGTAAAGCCCATTTTATGTCATTAATATCTCTGTCGCTAAGTACTAAATACAGTAAAGTTCGGTTATAGTGAATCTGTAGGGACCGGCAAAATTGCTTCAGTATAACCGGAGTTCATTATATCCGTATAGTGAACGGACACTTCAATTTAATAATTGTTCATTATATCCAAATATTTCACTATAAATTCAGCTAAGCCGATTTAGAGAAGCACTGGATAATGGGGATTTGCTTGAGACCATTTGATGTGCGCAGAATCCAACTTTGGATTGTTACATCGGCGTTGGCGTTTTATATTCTAAGAATTTGATATTTGAATTTTAGCTATTAGCTTAAATGTAACCTAATTATATTTCAACACTTTTATTATTAACTTACACCACAAAATCTTTGGAAGTCTTCTTCAATTTTAGATTTTGATTTCAAAATAAGAGAAATTGTAGAGTTTCCAATCTTATATTTCTCACATAACGTTTGGCGAGGTGTGTTGGAAGACAAGTGCAGCAATGATATCGAATTTATCGTTTAAGGACAACGCAGTGCGCTTTTTGCCTGATTTTGACATTGTGAATTAGTAATTTACTTAATAAACTAAAACTCACTCATAGGTCAACATGCAAGTCCGGTGCATAGATGGGCAGGCATAAAAGTATAAGGAACAGTAGTAGCAAATAGGCTCATTACGGAATTCAGACATATTTCACTATAACCGGACAAAATGACTCTCGGGACTGGTAGGTTTGGTTCACTAAGGCCGGAAGTTCAGTATAGCCGATTTCATTATAGCCGGACTACTTAACACATAATCTCCCATTTGCTTGGCAGGGACCGGACAGTGTGGTTTGCTATAGCCGGAGTTCTTTTATAGCCGGAGTCACTATAGCCGAACTTTACTGTATTTAACTTTTGGGTTGCACTTCTCATAGGAGTGCTGCGGTTTCAAATATAAATATTTACACTTTTTGACACTTTGTTTTGACAAGTACTGTCGAGATGACAAATGAAAACAGGGAATAGCTTAATATATTCAAATTTCTTAAACGTTTATATGTAACGAAATGTGATTTTATACTCTTCGTTCCTTGCAATAAATTGTTAGTGATGCATTTCTTCACACAGATTACGATTCCTTGATTGTTCGAAACACAATAAACTCAAAACCAAAGATGGTATTTCTATGTTTCCTCGTTGTTAGTGATCGTAAAGACAGCCATATAAATGTATTATGCCGATACTCATGTTGTATTTTGATTCTAATTATGATTAGTGACAAAATAGTTTCTGATTAAGTGACCTTATAATCGTAATACCAGTTTCTAATATTTTCAAGTACACTTTATAATCTTTAAAATGATTCTACTGAAGAGGTATTGGTAAGACATGTTGAGTAATACATTTATTTGACCAACGAACCAAAAAAAAATTTTTTAGACGCCGGGTTGAACGTAAGGACTGAAACTTTTCTTCAGAGTACTAATTCTTTATACTGTACAGGGTTCACAATCCGACTCATTTAGGCAAAAAATTTAATCATGACTAATTAATTTAAAAATTTATCTTGTGCCATGTGTTTTCACCTTTTACAATGTCAAAGGGAATCGCTAAATAATATTCAAGAAAATTGTGCAATGTAGTTGATAATAGAGTAAGAAACAATTTACCGGTGGTTGCATATTACAATTCAAATCCTATTTCTAATGAAGCGTTTACGTTTGATGTGATTAAGCAAGAAAACGTATGATTGTCTCAAAAATCTATTGATGTTGGAATTCAAACTCCTTTCTTAGTTGACTCGGTGCAAATGATTTTATATGGGATGTTCCGCTACTGTGTTTAGACTATCAAATTGTTGCTCCATGTCTATAGATTGCTTCACCTCGTCATTTTCTGTAAGTCTATATTTGGCTCTGAATTTATGTTTTGTTAAATTCAATATTTTGGGTAACTGGTGATACGCAACATAATTCTCAGACACTACAGTAAAGAATTGGTGTCTCACAATTATGTTCAAAAAAATTTCATGTTCAATAAATCATGAAATTTATCTATTCGATACTGGAAACCTGATTTTATTCAAAATATCCATCTACCAATTACTTGTATCCACAAGCGTGACCAAACACATTAATTTATGTCATGAATGTAATCCACAAAGACGTTTGTAAGTTTATGTTGCATGTTTCACGTAGGCATTCAATTGAATTGATGGCAAGAATATTTGCATTATGATCTCCTTTCCTACTAAAAAATTGAATTAGTTACAGTTTACAATGTTAACAGCCGTAACTAAACTAAATTCTTTACCCTGAGAATTGTCTAAAACATGTTCCTACCAGCTTTAGCAACATTGGAAGTAACCAACACTGGATGGAGCTAATTTTCTTCTTAGCAAGCAATGAACAATAATGGATGTCATAATTATATTTCGCCACAGATTTATTAAAAATTTGAAGGACTGTTGTATTACACCGATAGTTTATTTTTGATAATCAAGACAATTACAATTGTTTTGAATTAGCTATGTCAATTACAATTAAGTATCTATGATTCGCTGCATCGGTGCTACTTACATAGTTTGGAATATTTCGACCAGTTGAAATGGTGGCCAACACAGTCATTTGTTTAATAATAAGTCAATTGGGAAACTCTTCAGGTATAAAATTTAAACTCAAACACATCTTTATTATTCTCTCTGAGCTTCATCCACTTCAAATCTACTCTACTACTTTTCAGTATTACTCCCAATAAACAAAATAATATTTCATGCCAAGTTATAGTAAGTTAATATTAGAATGATAGTTGGCTTGTAACTCATGTTACGCTGAACTTCCCCTATTCACTACACATAAGCTAGGTCGAATGTACACGTGTAAAGCAATAGCCATACATTCTATTACAGTGTTGTTTAGAAGAAAATTTTGAATGTCTGGAATTCAACTCCTTTACATCAATTATAATTTTTTAGCAGATCAGTGCTTCATTACAGGAAATTGACACAACTACTGAATTAGATCTAAGAATTTTTTCGACTGTTGGGTATTGAACAATTAAGGGTGGTATGCTAAATGATTCCTTTCGTGAGAGGACGAAGGCGACCTTTGCAAAGAAAAGGAAGCAGTCGACCTTCTCCTTTCACTTTAGTGTCAAAAAAAATTAGGGAGTGGTCTCTAGAGACTGGAGTACGAGGCAACAAACTTACGCTCGTTTTATGGTTTGCGTTTGCGTTGTGTACTCCTTGTCTTAGCGTTGTCATAACGCGCTCCACTCGTTTTTGAATTTATTTATGCTTTCTTTAATCATTTATGTACAGAATTTTTCTGTATTAAAAAAAGTTAAAATTGTTCAACTTTCAATTGTTTACGGTAAGAATAAGCAAATAGAGAAAGAAAGGAAACCATAAATGAATTTTTCAAACAAAGTATTAAAGAAAAAAACTCCTAGACAACGTATTCACAACGCTTAGACAACACATGCAGAAAGCATAAATTGATTCCAATTAGGTGTTCTTACAGAATTCTGTACAAAAAGTTGAAAAAAGAAAAACCATAAAACGAGCGTTAGTTTACTTTTACAAAAATTGCATGAAAGTGGTTTATAGGTGCCAAAGGATGGCAGAACATTGTTAAAACTGAAACCAAACGTCGAATTGAAGAAGTTTTCCAATATTATTACTTCGGCATTTATAAACAACTAACACACAGCTTAAAAATTATTAACGAAATTTCTCTTACTATTTGTCTTCAACTTAACTTTGACGAAATTCCAATTTTTAAAAGTACTCAACTGCAGTTTTGGTGTATTTTTGGAGGGACCGACGTTCCAAACTCGCCAGTTTTTCCAATCGCAATTTTTCGAATAATCAGAAGCCCAATTTGGACCAATTTCTTGAAGATTTAGCGCTTGAATTGCAAGAGATTGTTAAGAACAGCTTGGAAATAGGCAAAACAAGGATAAACTGTCGAATTGGGCCAATAATATGAGATGCACCTGCTAAATCCTACGTTAAAATAATAAAACAATTTAGTGGTTACTACGGATGTGACTGTTGTGAACAATCAGGTATCTATCGTTCCAATAAGGTTGTCTTTCCCTATATTCAAGCAACTTTACGAACAAATTAGAAATATAAGTCAGCTTAAACACCATCATGGTGTCTCACCATTGGAAACCATCAACTCATTAGACATGGTCAGTAACTTTGTCCATGACTCACTACATCTGCTGTACCTTGGAGTTTATAAACGGTTAGTGTCAATGTGGGTTTGTGAAAAAAAAAGATGTATTCCGGATCAGGAATAAATTTGTTCAAATTGGGTCAGGGAAACGAGCTGTTTGCCAAGTTCTCACCACTAGAATTTAATCGGCGACCAAGAAGTCTCAAAGTTTTAATACTTGTCAAAGGACAGGAATGGGAACCCATAGTTTTGTATTATGGACTAGTGCTTTGGAAAGATATTTTGCCCCAAAAACATTTTTTGTTACTACACGTCGCAATTTTTATGATATCTACCCAACCATTTTTAAAGGAAGTTAAAATTGTCGATTATCTTCTTAAAAAGTTTGTGATTGTTGGTATGCAACTGTATGGTATGCAATATATGGTCTATAACACGCATAGTTTAGTTCACCTTTAGTGCTTACAAATTTGAATCATTCTTGGGAAAACTGAAAACTTTTATCATGAAACCAAACCAATCATTGACCCAGCTTGTTCTTTCAGTTTTATCTTGCGTTGACAATAATTCTCCAATTTATACTCGTAAAAACCTCATATCCACTTGGAAAATTTTGAATCACAATGGAAACTGCTCTCTTGAAGGTCCACTTTTTAATATCAAATTGTCCCCAGGAAATAATGTAGTGCTTACTCAAAAAAAAGAAGTCTTACTTGTGAATATGGACGACACAGATGGAATTGTTTTGACATTTCATAAATTCCTTGAAAAACTTGTTTCTACGAGAATCCTATCTTGTCGTCCAAATTGTTTATATACAAGGTGACCAATCTGAGTACCGTCGAAGTTCAAGTGCAGTTAAACCAAATTCTTTGTAAAATGTGTGTCGTTTCGTTGCCTGATGAGAATCAATTTTTTGTTATTCCATTAGTTCATACTTTATGAGTGAGTTCGTTCAATACTGCTGGAGTATCTAATTTTGAATAATCTGCTTTATTTTATTTTCAGAGCCCTTTATCATATTGTGAAGTTTTCAAACAATTCGGAATTCGAAATCGTCTTGGATATCTGGTTGGAAAAAGTCAACTGTCATTATTTCTGCTGGTGGCCAAACACTTCTCTGACTGTTGATCAACAGAAAAAAATTTATATGCGAGGCACTGTTCCAGACAAAAGTAAATGGAACTACTTTGCTGTTGAGATTTGTGCCACAAAAGGTATTAGCAGCTCTAATCTATACGAAAACTGATTTTGAAATGATGATTTTGATGACGACTTTTTCTATTAGGTTCAATAGTTGCTGCGGAGCCAAAACTCAAAAAAATTCTTGAAGCTGTTTCTAGTTTTGATAAGGTTATGGGGACCACAAACGAGGAAGCCCAGAAAAAATCACGTGAAATTAGAAAAAAAAGGAAATGAACCTAATACTGTATGTCGAACACTCTAATACAGGATTTTTGGATCGTAAGCCAGTTCTGCCGAAAAGAATCACTTTACAATTTTATTTTATAGGAAATCGTCAAAAAAACACGTAGTCAGACCCATTTGAAAGACCCAGTGGAAGACATTTCTGATCAGGAAGCTGAAACTGTTCGCAGTGTCACTCTTCGAACCTGGATTCTTTAGGAGAACCTCAACAAATGACATTTGAACAGAGTACCCCAATCATCATCTCACTTGAGCAGATAATGAAGTAGTTCCTTCGGCTACCCAGACAGATACTACTACCAGCCACTTTCAGCAGTCACCAACCAAAGCCCTGTCACAACTTCTAAAGGATCACTCAGTACTCATGAAATGCGTAAGTTCTTATCTTTCACTTTATTGTGTGTATAGATTTCAACAATGTTTTGCCCTATTTTAGTTTCACGGGTCTTACGTATGATGGTACAAATTGATACAGACATCAAAATTATTCGTCGCGATCTTACCATTGTCCTGTTTAATTATTGATCATGGTAGATGTACACCATGTTTACAGTCAGAGTGACCTCAGAAGTTTAGATATAAAGAATATTTGTAGATGTACCACAAAATTTTTAGGTCAACTATAAGCCTATTTATTATATTGCATTTGCGCTTGTGTACTATAATGTGTACGAAAAGGAGCTGAGCTGCTTTTATATAAAAAGTATACCTAAATGTAGCTCTATAATATTTTAGCTACAACTAGCTTTGTTTTTAATTATTGATCATGGTAGATGTACAACATGTTTACAGTCTGAGTGACCTCAGAAGTTTAGATATGAAGAATGATTGTAGATGTAGCACAAAATTTTTAGATCGACTATAAGCCTATTCTTTATATTGCATTTGCGCTTGTGTACTATAATGTGTACGAAAAGGAGATGAGCTGCTTCTATATAAAAATTGTACCGAAATATATCTCTATAATATTTTAGCTACAACTAGCTTTGTTTTTAATTATTGATCATGGTAGATGTACACCATGTTTACAGTCAGAGGGACCTCAGAAGTATAGATATAAACAAAATTTGTAGATGTAGCACAAATTTTTAGAACAACCATAAGCCGCTTTTTTATATTGCATTTGCGCTTGTGCACTATAATGTGGACGAAAAGGAGATGAGCTGCTTTATATAAAAAAAAGTACCTAAATGTAGCTCTATAATCTTTTAACTACAACTAGCTTTGTTTTTATTACTGATCATGGTAGATGTACACCATGTTTACAGTCAGAGTGACCTCAGAAGTTTAGATATAAAGAATATTTGTAGATGTAGCACAAAATTTTTAGATCAACTATAAGCCTCTTTTTTATATTGCATTTGCGCTTGTGTATTATAATGTGTACAAAAAGGATATGAGCTGCTTTTATATAAAAAATGTACCTAAATGTAGCTCTATAATATTTTAGCTACAACTAGTTTGTTTTTAATTATTGATCATGGTAGATGTACACCATGTTTACAGTCAGAGTGACCTCAGAAGTTTAGATATAAAGAATATTTGTAGATGTAGCACAAAATTTTTAGATCAACTATAAGCCTCTTCTTTATATTGCATTTGCGCTTGTGTACTACAATGTGCACGAAAAAAAGATGAGCTGCTTTTATATAAAAAAAGTACCTAAATGTAGCTCTATAATATTTTAACTACAACTAGCTTTGTTTTTAATTATTGATCATGGTAGATGTACACCATGTTTACAGTCAGAGTGACCTCAGAAGTTTAGGTATAAAGAATATTTGTAGATGTAGCACAAAATTTTTAGATCAACTATAAGCCTATTCTTTATATTGCATTTGCGCTTGTGTACTATAATGTGTACGAAAAGGAAATGAGCTGCTTCTATATAAAAAAAGTACCTAATTGTAGCTCTATAACATTTTAACTACAACTAGCTTTGTTCTTAACTCGCCCTCCTTACGGTCTGTGACAAAACCGGCTTTCTTACGACAGTGGAAATTAAAAAGTGCGGAGGAATTTCAAACTCAGGAAGATCATCTTGAAGTGCTAGAAACAATGGAGACGGCGGTAGGAATACTGATTAGTTAGTTGGAGATAATCCAGTCGTTTTCTTTATTCATCAAAGTATAGTCAAATTATAAAAAAAAATTTTTTTTCTTTTTCAAGGTCCAGTTCCTAGCCGTTAATCTCAAACATACGAAGTGGGGGAAGATGACAGGTAATATCCTGACAGATATGCTTTCACGTGGAGTTCAGCAAATGTTTGACTTCAGCTCCAAAAGTAAATCAAACTTGAAAAAATTTGAGCCCACTCATGCCTACCAACTCGTCGTCGGTAAGCATTTGTACAAGTGATTGTTGAAATACTTGGAAAGCTTTCCAAAGTACTAACGACAAGTTCTATGTTATTTAAAAACAGTGTTACGAGCAAATCCGACAGGTCAGGTCAACAAGATCCGAGATTGCATCCAAAACTGGTTCCAGCACAAAATCGATCGAAAGGAATAGGATAATTTGAAGACTTCGGATTATTTTCTATATCAATCATTCAGTTTACATTGGGTTTGTCTAATAAAATTATTGCTACTTTAGCATCAAATTTGCGAATGTGTACGCATGTTAAAAATGTCATATCAAATTGATGTCATTTTGAGCAACTTTTGAGCATATCATATCAGCATTATATATTACATCAATCTGACTTTTTACGAGATAATGTAAAGACAACATTCTGAGCGGACACTAAGATGATTTTTTGAGTTGTCAGATGAGGTAACTTTCTGAAATCAGCAAGGTGATCATTATGATCATCCGTCGAAGTTTTTTGTTTGCTGAGTCCTGGTAGTTTCTAAGTTGTCAATGTCAGGGTATTGTCTAGGGTCATCCCTAGGATCATGCAAGGTTCCCAGGGTTTGCGGAGTGTCTCAACTCCTCTACCTCCTGGGGCTCTGCGATAAGGATTTCGGTTGCCCGAAGTCCCTAAAAACTGACGAGGCTTGAGTTCAGGGTGGTTGTGCACTGAACCCAAGACTTTTCCATTACTTAGTCAATCGTAAAAAAATAATAAATGAGTATTTTCAATTACCTTTACTAGTAGCAGGCTAATGATATTGTCCTCAGATTAAACCCAACTTAGTTGACGGAGGTATGATATTGATACGGTGTAATGTAACGGTTGAATCAATTTAACAAGAAAATGTAAGATTAAGATTACTGAAATTGTAAGATTGACTTTCCAAACTTGAGTAACCCAAGAACTGTCTTTGGTCTCTCTTTCAGTATTATTTATAGCTTCCGATTGACCCCATCATATCTCCGTCGACACGTTCTCGAACCTTCTACAAAATCCGTGAAAACTGCTTAATAAGTATTATTATTATTTATTATTCTTAATATCTAATATCCTATTTTCCACTTGCGTAGTCATTTAACACCATTCAATCCTCAAGTGATTTGGTCACTTGAACAGAGAAGGTGTTGACAAGATAAGACTCAGGTCTTAGTTGTTGGTAAGTTTTAAACCTTACACATGGTTTACAACTTGTCAACAATTTGTGCCATTCCGATCTCTTATCTTTAACTTTTAGTAATAATTTTTCCCAATGTTATGACAGATGATCTTTAACTTAGTAATAATTCTTCCTAATGTTATGACACACACATGCATTCAATTTTATGACTTACAAAATACAAAGTTATGACTTAAAAATTACAATGACGTACAATTACAGTATATGGCAACTTCCTTTTAATATGATTTCATTTCATTCTGTTATATTCGCCACAACTTAACTTGTCACTGACCCAGTGACCTTTATGCAGTAGGGCTAGTTTGGGTTGAATGCCCGACAACTACTTTACAGCCAGGAATATTTCTGTAATTTACAGTTGTATCTCTACTAGTAGTAATAAGTTATAAGTTATAAAGATTACTAAAATCAAACCCTAAATAGACATCATGCCGGAGTTCGGCAACTATATAGAAATTATGTCGTACTCTAGGGGTATTAGAGGTAACATTTAGCATTAAGGACACTATACCCTCTGTTTCAATAACACGCCCATCCGTAGTATTGAATAACATTATCTCCACGACTTCGGGTATTAGATGGACTGATACTACATTCCTTTTTATTAAACTGACAAAAAGATGAGTATCCACTGCGGCTGACAGCATGTTGAATATTATAAAGAAACACCAAACGAAAAGAATGGCGTTATTTGTTTGGTCTCACTTTTTAACATTCTGTCCAATGCTTGTCTAAAATATGGGAAAGAAAAGTCTCGTTGCATCTGTGTCAATTTCTTTTTATCCGCCATGTCAAGTATTTTCTTTAAAATAGAAAGTCGCAGTTCAATGTCAGTTAACTTAGCCCACTCCCAACAAGTCAATTTGTCGAGTACTATTTTTGGATTACAGTCGAAATGACGTCCGACTAATATTCTAATAAAGTGTATTGTCAAGATAGGTGTGTTGATAGATGATGGCACAGGTTGAAGTAATCCAGAAAACTTAGAAGGTGGTGTGTACATAGCAACGCTCAATTCCTTGAGCATATTGTCAGTAGTTGCCGTGTAAATTTTTCTTAGTAGATGCTGCGACTGATTACTCCTATTGATTCCTGCGACTCATTGTGATTATAGATGTACTCGATCATAGAGTTAGCGAATTTATCCCAGTATCTGCGGACCATATGGCAATCTGCATGTACTCTTTTTATTTAGTCATCGGTTAAAGAGTGGCACACTGGCTGAGAACAATCTTTCAGAATTCTATTGAAGGAGACACCAAAACCATGACAGATGGATTCAGGTGGTGTCGATTGGTCAATGGTTTCTTTGCCAACCATCTCAGTGATACAAATTATTCCTTGTAAAAAGATGTTATGGTCATGAATGATACGACCAACCCAATGTTTTGCTTTATGTTACTTTTATAACGTCTGGATTTTACAAAATAGGGCCTATGATTGAAGGGAATATGAAATACAGCTTTACTGTATCTATCACATAACAGCACTTAGAATTTGTGATTTGAATGGATGTTAAATGGCCTAAGAACGATTCTAAATGTTCAAATTTACACGTAATTGTGAATAACGATTGTTTTTCTAGCAATTCCTATAACTTCAATAGTTCAGCAGCCAAGGTAATAATCTTAATATGATTTAATTCATTTCCAAGGACGAATGATAAAATAATGTATTTAAGTCATCACATGTCAACTGTTCTCGTTTTCGTCTGTAATCTTCATAACAACACCATTGATTTGTTGACGGATCAGCACGACCCGACTGGTGAAGTAATTCATCTCTAAAAAGATACAGATAATGAGTCATATGACTAACGGATGATCCAAAGCACGTTCATTGACAGAATGACCTAAGAACTCAAGAATTCTCCGTTTCTAATTTTCTGTCTCCTGCCCATTACCCTTTCCATGCAATCTTGAACATAACAGTCTACTTTATCCTGGAAGTAGTTTCTCATAGATTCGTATTCCTCACGTTCATTAACCGTCATAAAAATAGTATTGTAACAACGGAATTTATCACCAGGAGAATTTTCCTGTCGCTGAATGAGGAAATGTGATATTGATGATGAATTCATAGTGCGGTCACGCAAAATGTCCTCGATAACTTCAATTCCTAAGCTCAGGAAATACTCTTTTTCTACCCCTACGTACGGTGTTACTCGAACAACATCTACTGGCGATATTGGGAACCGTCCGAGGGGAATTCTGTTCAGTGTCCATGTAACAGTTCGATTTGGGTTTAATTGGAGTTTGTCAGAACGGTGATTGTATTCAGCAGGTCGGAAATGTTTCAAAATCAATTTCCATTCTAAGTCTGCTTTATGGAAGATAGGTCGAATTAGTCGCGTTAATTCCGGAAAGAAACACCACAGGTTACGAATCTCTCTGCGGTCCAAGTATTTTAGAATCTGGATGACCACAATTTCATCCAATTTGTTAAATGGAAAAGTCATACTCATATCAATGAGAGGGAGTGCACGAAAGAGCATTCTTTTTT
Source organism: Holacanthella duospinosa (assembly GCA_002738285.1). NCBI lineage: Eukaryota > Metazoa > Arthropoda > Collembola > Poduromorpha > Neanuridae > Holacanthella > Holacanthella duospinosa. Next base: position 41,784 of record NIPM01000663.1, read on the forward strand.
TAAACTGGGAAGTTTTCTTTTTGTTCCAAGGGAAAACTTTCATACTAATCTCGTCATACTGTCTTGACATGTTCTATTTTAGATTTCTACAATAAATTTAAATGAATAATTAAAAGATTACTACCTGTTATTGACTTCCCAAATGGCTACTATTCCAATTTAAAACTTTAAAAATTTTATCTTATGAACTCGAGGGGTTAAGAAAAGTAGAAAAATGAAGAATAGGGCTATGTTGACCTCTAATCACTTCACAAAACTATGTTACTTGCTGTTGAAGTCTTGCAGTTCCAGTGATGAAACGACTTCGGTTGCTCATTCGCTTTTGAATCTTATCCATTCTTCTTTGTTTTCGTATTTCCTTGTTTTTGTTTCTATTGTCCTTCTTGTGTGTTTTCTGTGCAGCTTTTCTTGTCCTTAAATTAGATAAAGTTTCTCGAGCTTCTTCTGTAAGACTGTATCCCGGATGTGCTCGACTGGTTAGTTGTACCGGAGTATCTATTGCTGATATTAGAAAACTTGCGTATAAGTTTGTACTATACAGAGTTTTCCAGAATGGTTGTCGAACAAATTTCTTTGAGACAATTCGTCTAACTTCTTCAATTAACTCCATCCTGTTCATGGGGTACCCTTCGGGTACTGGTCGTCTCATGATTATTTTGACTACGGTGATTAATTTTTGATTTGGCAGTTCGGCCCACGCCCAGTACTTTTCTGCATCCACTATTTTTTCAAAAAAAAGAGTCAAATTTTTTTCCTAATAATGTGATTATTGGTACTAATATTTCGCATCTTGACATGGCTCGGATGGTGCACATGTGCTGGTAAGAATTGAATGGACGTTTAGGTATTTTAAAAATTGTCCTATGCTGATCGATAAGATCTTCGTTGGTATCTTCCACACATCTTTCAAATAGTCTAATACTCTGTAATTTATGTTTCACTCTGATTCTATCCGTGATGACCGCCCATAACCGGTATAAGGTTTTGTTAAATTCGACAAGCTGGTTGTAATGTAGCTCTATATTTAAAAACCATTTGATTTGTGGCAACTCTTCAATCCTTCTTTGTAAATGTATTAGGGATGCGAGCAAAATTTGTGGCTTGTTTTGCGTCTATTACACATACTTGGGCTCCCGTGTCTATGCAAAAGTTGTATGTTATTTCGTAAATTTTTCTTGGAATAATAAGTTGACCTTAGGTATCGAGTGTAGTCCTAAGAATTGGTACATTATGTCTAGTATTGTTGGTTATGTAAGATTGGGCTATATGTGTGTTCTTTTGTCCTAGAGAGATATCCTTGTCTAATCGTAATATTTCTGAGTTGTGAGTGAATCATACTTTCTAATTTTTCCAGTCTACGTGCATAGGTTTTAATTGTATCTGTCACTTGTTCGTATCGGTTGGTAGGATTATAATTGGTTGTCAGGGCGGGCTCTATACACGCCCTGGGGCGTTTCCCTGGTATGTTGAATATCGATTTTTGTTTTGTGTTACCAGAGTTAGGTAGAATGGATTCCGGTAGGGTTGACCTCGGCCTCTAGGATACTGACCTCTGTATCCTCCTAGTCCGTATTGGTTTTGATAGCAAACGGCGATGGTGTGTCCAATTCTGTTTCATCCGTAGCGGCGTGGTTTGTTTTGAAAGTCACGACTTCTGATGTTTTGTTGAAAAAGTCCACCTCGTCCGCTCCGTTGATAGAATCCTCTGGTTGGAGTGTATAATCTGGGTGCATTTGTTGGATAGTCACGTCAGCTTTGGTGAGCAGCAAGTTGTTAGTGATTTGATTGGATTACTTGTACGTTAAGTTCTTTAAAAGCTTCCAACAGTTCTTCCGTTTTGTCTTGTTCGACATTGGATTTTGTTGTGCCGGTTATTGACATATTGTGGCAAAAATCAATTTCTGAGAAAGTGAGTAATGGGTTGAAACTGGTTTGAACCAGTTGTGCCAGATGTGGTTATCCGGGATGTCCATCTGGACTAATGACAAAACGTAGAAAAGCACTCATGACAAAGGAAACTCGGTTTCCTATGACGCAATCTCTCGATTGGATAAAACCGATGCCTTCCTGTGTTTTGAGAGAGAAAGTGGTTCATTCGACGCTTAAAGTTTTGCGTAGAAACACTTAGATAATGCTTTGCCATTCAAATACAGTAAAGGTAAGAAAATTTATTGGCTTAATCTAAAAGTAATTACTTTAAATTAGAAGAGTGAAATAAATAATTAGGTGAAACAGAGGAGTAAGGAAGATTCATTTTGATCGTTGTGTGAAGTGTTGGAGTTGGTGTGATCCCCTGGGAGACGAAGAGAGAGAGCGAGAGAAACTCAAGGTTTTTCCCATCAAAATAGTAAGTGTATGTGTAGTGTCAAAGGTTCCTCTATCCCTTCAAAGACCGTGGTCTCGGCAGGGCTCCATCTTTGCTCAGGGTCAGAAGTCCCGCGTGGCAAAACTCCATCTCAGCTAGCAACACTAGTTTTTCGAGTTCCCCTTGACATCACACATTATCTTCGGCTATCTCGGTCTCCGATACCTCCGGTGTGGCTGGGCTGGACGGAGCACCTGGAGATAGAAAATAGAAGCCCGGACGCTCCGATCACACTCAGGACATCGGGACCCAATACTTTATTGATTCCTCACGGAATCCTCCCAGAACGGGAGAGTGCAACCCGACCTCAAAATATCGGGAAGATGTGGATTTCGGTCCACCGGTAAGTTCGTTTGTACTATATTAGTTGAACGGAAGAACTTCTAGAGAGTCCGGGGAGAACCCAGTTCACCCGCGGATCAAGTAATTCGGAGATCCCAGAGAGTCCGGGGAGAACCCATTTCACCCGCGGATCGAGTAGTCAAGAGATACCAGAGTAGTCCGGGGAGACTCTAGTTCACCCGCGGATCGAGAAGTCCCGGAGATCTCAGAAAGAGTGGTGTCCGGATCCCCCGTAGATCAGGACAATAGGAGATCCCGGATAAGAGCTATTGTTCAACTTACCCAGAGGCAGAGAAAAGAGTTCTCACAGTCCAGAGAACAAATTTTGATATTCCCTTCAGGATTATCTCATCCCCCACCGGAGAGTTCGGACTACTGTACCAGATCCCGGAGTAGAGCAGTTCCAGTCCCAAAGTTCGGGACGAGTCCGATAACTAGATCCAGACTCGGAACGGGTCAGGTACCCAGAGTCCTTCTCATTATAATAGATCGGTACAACCCGCAGAGCTCCTCGGAACTGTGAGATCCGCAGATCAACCCAGATCTGTGAGATACGCAGAACATCCCGGATCTGTGTGATCCGCAGATCATCCTAGATCTGTGTGATCTGCAAATCGTCCAGGATCATTGTGATCCAAAGATCGTCCTGGATCATTGTGATCCGCAGATCATCCCGGATCATTGTGATCCGCAAATCAGCCAGGATCATTGTGATCCGCAGATCATCCCAGATTTGTGAGATCTGCAGACCATCCCGGAACAGTACTACCCGCAGAACACCCCGGATCTGAACGATCCGCAGATCATTTCGCATCTGTGTGATCCGCAGATCATCTCAAGTCTGTGAGATCCGCAGATCACCCAGGATCTATACTACCCGCAGATCACCTGAGATCCGCGGAACATCCAAAGATCCAGAACTCAGGAAAACATCTGGCAACCAGACACACATCTGGGAGAGTTGGATACATCCGAAAGCCCAGATAAATGATGTAACCAGACACCAGTCCCAACATGAAGAATCTTTCCCACGCAGAATAAACCCGAAAAAGTATAATAATAACAATTAATTAAAGAAAAAGACAAATCCCTCGGAACCATAATTTAGAAGAATAATTTAATAAGGGAAAAATGGTCACCGTGCCACAATATGCTTAGATGGGTGGTCAAGGTCTTTTATTCCTTTACCTTCATATTTGTCAATGATTCGAACTAAAGCTTCCTGTATATTGGGGATGCCACGGTATTGGACGAATTGTTGAACTGCGGGTAGCATTTGCTTGACCATTTTCTCACATAGTTCAGCTTCTTGGTATTGGTCCCAATTGTCACCGAATAGATAACGATCGCGTGTAACTAAAGCTAGAGAATTTTTGGATATTTCTTGCACTTGGTTGGAGATGTCCACCATTTTAAGATCTTTTTCCACTTGATCTTTAGGACAATTGGTGAAAAAACTGTTCCATGTTGTGTTGTCTTCGATTTTGGTGTGATGAATGGAGAACCGTTGTTCCGCTCCGAGATTTTCAATACCTGATGCCAATTACCTTTGTTCTGTTTCTCATCGAGTCCTAAACTAGTGGCCCAAGTTTCGAATTTAATGAGGAAATTATTGACTGATTTGTCAGTAATCTTTTGCCGAAAGGTCGGTCGTTTGTTTGCTTTTAAAATAAATTTGGGTTCTTGTACGACGGTCGCCATGTTGACTAAAGATACAACGGGTGTGAGTGATCTATCTAGGAGCAACTCTAAATCTGGAGTGATAGATACTCTACTGTTTGCGTGGAAATCTATGTCGTGGAAATCGTCGTCGTCGGAGTCGATTTTAGATTCGGACTGTAAATCTAGATTTTGTGTTTGGGTAGAAAGAATATGGCTAGAAACAAATGTACCTGGATTGAGATCCCATTGTAGTTGTTGGTCGACGTAAAATTTAGATATGGTTGGAGTTGTAACCCGGATTGATGGATTGTCCTGTACTGTTGATTCGGTTGGTCGGTCAGCGTCACTATGAACTGGTAAGGATTGAAATTTACGTTTTTTGGGTAGTAGTTTTCGTGTGGTTGCTATTTGTGGTGGACTTGGTAAAATTCCTCGATGTCTCTTGGACTGTCGGGAAGCTATCGATGAAGTCGATGAATTCCGTGAATTGGAACTTGTCTGTTCTCGTCCACTTTGCATAAAATTGTCAATGTAGTGTTCAGTGTTGTAAAAGTGTGAAATTGTCACTTTGACATGGATATTGAGTCACAATTCTGTTTTAGTAAGGTTTGAAAAAATGTACTTGAAACCTTCAATTTAGAGTATTCATAGTGAAACTGAAAAAGTAACTTGGCTGTGAGAAATTGTAACGAGGTCACTAGCAAGATATCTCCACCATTCTTAGATTCCTGACTTTCTTTCTTAATTCTTGGATCTATCCCATTAATGTTTTCAAACTATTATATGTGACAATTATTTATTAGATTTTTTATTCAGACGGATTTATTATTGAGCTCAAAAGAGTTCACTACCTAATTACACGTTCACTCTACTCGTCTGCTATCCTCCAAGTTTTTTTAACTGTTGCTGTCGCACCTGGATTTTATATCAGGCGAGGAGTTTGAAGTGGGATGGGTGCCATGGGCCACCATCTCACTTCTTACATTGGAAAATAATAATAATAAAATAAATGTGAAACATAAGTGGGAAAAGGGAATCCAATAATGTGGTTTTTGGACAACGGTTCAAAACTAACGAAGGTCTTAGAAAACCGGATATAGTGGCGGTAAAAGATGGGAAGGTTTATGTAGTTGATCTTTCCATTAATGGTAGCGATCTGGCTCTAGACCAAGCTCATAAGCACAAAGTGGTGAAGTACGGCGAGAGCAGTTGTATAAGGTCGAATCTGAACGAACAATACCCTAATAATGAAATAATGTTTGGGGCGTTGATTATCTCATATAAGGGTGTCATGGGTAAAGAATCCGAGGAATTCCTCACAAAAATCATGAGAATTTCAAAAGACACGTTGAAATTGCTAACGCTTCTAACAATAGAAGGTGGAGTCAAGTGTTTTCGCTCTTTCTTGATGAGTAGTGAAAATATTATGAATAAGGAATTCAAAGCAATCAACTTCAATAGAAGGAAGGATAGAGTGTAAACTGGTCATACTGCCTCGTAGCACTGAATGGGTTGTGAGCTCGAACAACAACAAGATCTCGGGAAATCGCTGACTGCCTGCGTTAAACCGTTTCTTTGATTTGGGATTAAGCAATAAGGGCAAACGGTACTGCCTGTTTTTGAGCGACCTGTTTGTACAGTTCCGTATCAGGCTCTCTGGTAAATTTTCAGTACAATGGTGTACGGGCAGGAGGAATGATGCTTGTTGTCATTGCCGTACATGGGAAAGGCTCCTGTTTAGGTGACATAACAAGCTGCTGTGGGCGTCGGACTGCCGTTTATATACGTCAGTAACGTACTGCCTAAAGCTAAACAAAAACGTGGGTCTGATAATTCCTCTAGCATGAATAAACTCCCGGAGAAAAGGTAAACGCATTCCCAAGATGACGGGCGCCATGTAAAAACGCCAGTTGTAAGCGGTAAAGCAACCCAGATGTTCCAGCCCAGTCTGTTGGACCTTAGCCTCTTTGCGATGGCACAAGACGTCCTGAGGAGGAGTTAGGATCGTGTGTGAAAATAGGGTGCAGCGTACATCTTTAAATTGAGAAGCTCAATTACGCACGTGGAGAAAGCCTGAAATATTGCAGGTTTTCTCCTTATTTACTTATATTTATTTATTTTTTTGAATCTGTCCAACCAGTAGAAGTTTTCCATTCTCTATTGAGTGTGCTTCGCTACTTACAACCAACCAATATTACACTAAATTTATATAATGTATGTTTTAATGACATTTTTTTCACTCGGTCGGAACCGCTCTTAGCCCCTTCAAAAGACATATACTGCTCTACATGTTTTGACGTAATGACAAAACATTTATAACAGTTAATTACTTATTTTGATGGCTATGGACTAAAAACAACCTGGGGAGGGGGAGTGACTCAAAATGACTTACAGGGGACGGGTTAATTGAAAGTAACCGCTCGCCCGGTAGAATACACATTTTAGATCCTATCTTGTGAGTCAATTATTGCGGAACTTTTGAATCCAAACTGCAGAAGTAGATGAAGGTGAACAAGTAGAACCAGAGATTAAGATTTTGGAGGTTGCAGTGCCATAAACAAGTGCCCACGACAACCTTCAAAACCTTAAGTCTTATTGCTTTCTGAACTGCACTTCCATGTTCCTAACATTGAAAAGTCGATTTTAGAGAAGCAAATTTTCGATAGAATACAAGCGGAAATTACAGATAATTTGAAGTATTATAGTGCAAACTTATTTTTCGATTGCTTATCCGTTAACTACTTAGTTACGTTACAAAATGGCATAGCCTTTCTAAAAGATTAGTGTGGTCTTATATCCGTTATAAGGCTTGTTAGATGGGGAAATAGAATTCCCACTTCCTTTAAAACTTTTATCCATTCTTAAAAAGGATGGATTCGTCGGTGTGAGAGAATTTCTCCCAGACCGACTCGCTATGCAGCTTGGAAAAAGAAAGAAAGAGTCAGTCTCATTCTGACTTCAGACCCGCCCAACTTTACCTGCCTGCTGAGGTTGATGTCTTCTTTTTCCTTTTTGGTTTTTTGTTTGGATTTTTGGGGAAGGAATCCGGACCTTGACCAACTGGAGAATCCGGAGATTGTTGGTTAGTGACCCCTTGACCTATGATCCCCATTTTCTGTCCCTTTTCCCTCATTTTCCCTTAATTAAATTAGATTAAGAATAATCCCAAAAAAACCCAACCATTTCCCTACCGGAGCCATGACACCTCCCCGACCCTTCCCAAAATTTCCCAAAATACCCTTTTCACCCTTAAATAATTATGAATAACCCCTATTCCCCCTGTAAGCCCNTGTTTGATTTTTTTTAAAGAGACCTCAATGCTCTTTCATGTAACGAAAGTGAAAGTGAGACAGAGCAGGAGGGTTGACCCACACGGACGGCCTTAAGCTATGTCTCGTAAAGAAATATTCTGGTGTAACTTAAAAAAAAAATTTTACACTCATAGTGTTCATATACTTTTATTAAACAATTGGGCAATTATTGTAAAAAAAAATTTTTTTTTGTACCCTCGCAACGTAAACATATTTAGTTTCAAGAATATGAGGGTATAGTGAACTGGAAATCAAGAACTGTTAACACCATGTCAGACAAATTCTAAATTTAAAAAAGTTGCCCAATCACTAAACAATGTTTGTATACGTTTCTGTTAATTAACAGAAAATTTTCAAACTGATTTTAATTACCCGTATGGTTATCAATTGTGAAATTTATTTCCATGTTCCACGAAAATTGTCGATGTGACGTAAAATTGGCTTAAATTTTTTCTATTCACTTTCGGTGATGTTGAAAATCAGTTTTTTCCGTCTGCCTCAATGAAAAAAAACTAAAAACGATCTCTTTACTTTCTCAGTTCCTCCCCATTAGTGATTTAAAACACTGCCCCCACCCAGTCTTACAGACTTACATTCTCGTTGCATAAGCGTGTCGCATTATACAGGGCTTTCCAAATTAGTCCGGGCCTTCTTTCTCCGCCTTTCACCAAAAACGGCTTGGGGCAGGCGATACACAATTAGTAAATAATGGAAGTGAAGTTAATTTTATTGTAATCACTACAAAATGTATGTTCCGATTAGATACACTAATGCAAAGCAATGGAGCAAAGCAGAGAGACAGAGAGAGAGGTCGGCAGGTTCTCTGTTAAGTCAGGTGGAATAGATGCCAAGGGATCGTACCCCATTCCTCTAGTTGGTCATTTCTCTCAATTACCCATCTTTCAGCATTACAGAATTTCGTTCGTTAAAAAAAATTTAAAGTCAGTTTTGATTAAACAAGTTATTGCAAAGCAGAGAGGTAGAAAGAGGGGTCGACAGGTTCTCTGTTAAGTGAGGTGAAGTAGATGCAAAGGTACCATCCTCTATTGCACTCATTCTCTCAACCCTCTGCTGCTCTTGTTAAATAATTAATTTTTGCAGAGGAATGTTTTCTCAAACACACCTTAACTTCATTCCCTCTAACTTTTGTATTTCGCGCTATTTATTTGCTGTCTAAAATTTTTTTTGGTGAAAGCGACTTTCTACGGCAAGGAATAAAGTGGAAGGCCTTGTACAGCATGAACCAAATTAATCCGGGTGAGGATCAATTTTTTAGGTGATCTTTCGGTTTGCTTTTAGGTTGTTAGGTCACTAGTTTCTCTTTAGGTTAGTTAGGTTGTTACATTTTCTTTAGGTTTAGGTTGTTGACATCCAATGATTGATGTCAGATTCCTAATCTTCATGAAATTTCTGGTCGATTCACGTATAACTTGCTGAAATCCCGACCAATACCATTAGGTGAGTCATACTAAAAAAAAATTTTTTTTTGGCATAAATTTGCAAAAATTTTGCAAAATTTGACTTGACCGCTAATAATGGATGTCAAATTCGTAATCTACGCTAAATTTCCAGTCGATTAACGTGTCACTTACCCGAATCCATAACGGGGGTATTCTGCAAATGTTCCATGAGAAGTCATGAAAATGCACTAGGAGAAATGATTAGGAAATTCGAAGTGCATAACAGTGACGTCATTCTGTCATAAAATTGAATCGATGTAGAACAATTAGTCAAGACTTGTGTGTTTATTTTCTGCAATAATTCTTTAGCACAATTAATAGAAACAAGTAGAGAAAAAAGAATTATTTTTGGGTAAAATCGGGCAGAGTTACGGACTGTGTAATATTGCCCATTTGGCTCTACTTTTATAGGGTTCATTTGGAAAGTACTTAGGTTAAATTTAGTTGAGACTAAACTAAGTTTAACAAATAATCTATTAACATTTGGACTTAAAGTCATGAACAAACAGTGTGAAAGGGACGATTACACATAGGGATTATGGTGACTCATTTCTTCGTCCAAAAGTTCAAGGAAGTCGTGATTGTGAGTAATCACTTCTTCTTACACTATCCCCAAATCTCGACTACTTCAGCCGTTCCTAGAAATAAGTCCCGATCCCCCTGTGTTTTCCTGTACAGTACAGATGGCTCTGCTGTATTTGGAATTGCTACTTTTCTACGGTAGAAAAAATAAATCAAAATTAATAATGCCGAGAACACAATCATGTAATTGTAATCGAGAAGAATGTAATTGTCATCACGATGAACCAAAAGAAGTAGACATCAATTTGGATTTCTGACTTCTTAATTGCTGGATTTTCAGTAGAGGGTCCCAATACAATCTCGTCTAGATGTACTTTTGGCTGTAGAAACAAGTTTGCTTTTAGGGTCCAGACTGGATCAATCTCCTCCTGATGGTCTAGCTTGTATTCCTCTCCGTGATAGCGTTGTCCATTGATATCAAAATCTGACTTCTGTGGAAGAATGAACGTATGGTTTGGACACGAATGTGTGATTCTGCTTACGGTGATATTACTACCAGCGCAATAGATGTATATACTTCCATGGTAGGGTTTTAGCTGAATAAAGTCCCTAGCGTCGTTCAAGTGTCGTGGCTTACAGTGATCTATTCCGAAATATTTTGTGCTTTCTGGTAGGTTGGAGGCCTTCTTGCACTCGTTCGATGGAGAGAGGATGAGATTTGTGTATCGTATGTTCACGGAATACACACAGTCTTCGACCTTGGAAATGATAATATTGTGCGGTCCTGTGTACTTGACAACACAGGTCTGGTTATTTGTTTGGTGGATCATATCAAACGGGTCAGCTTCCAAAAGTTGTAGTGTTGAGTTGAGGATGGGTGAGGTGAAATCCATATAGACCATTGATCTGTCGTATGAAAGTCGACAACGTTTTGCTGTGGCAAACTGCATTGGACAGGAGGTGCCACATGGTAGAGTGTAGTTGATGAAGTCAAAAAATGGTGCGTGGAGCCTTCCATCTTCCCACGCTCTGTGAGCGGCTTTTACGATCTGCTGGCCTTGAGATAACCTTGTGGTGATGTAAGAAATTGCATACATTGCTCCAGATTGAGAGTTTTTCAGTTTCTCAAAATCTTCTTTCACCTTTTTAACCGTTGAGTCTAGGATGATGAAACGGTTGGTGAGGGATTTAAGTTCTTGATTTAATTCAGCTATCCCCTGCTGTGCTAGATCTAACCTTTTTTCAGCTTCTTCCAGTTTAACTACTTGCTCATCAAATTCTTCTCTCAAACTATTTACTCTTGAGAGTGCGACTCCTGCTGTCACCTGTGCAGAAATCCCAAGTCCTACTGCGGCGATTATTGTGACTATCAGAATGGCAAGCGCAGTAAAAATGAATCGTTTGTTTCTGCTCTGAATTTCAGTGAAACTTCCTCGAGGACACATCTGTTCCATCTCTTTGAGAAAATAGTCATCATATAGTTCCTCACAGCGTTGACGAGTAGCCTGGAGTAGATCTGAGTGTATGTTTTCTGTTGTGAGGATCTCGCAAGGGCTCTTGAACTTGATAATTAAATAAAAATGATTAAATCCAGATGTGATTGGGATTTTGCTGTTCCTCCAAATAATTGGTTGATGATTAACTGTCGACAAAGCAGAAGAATAGCCTGTGAAGTAAAGTAGTAAAATGGATAGAGTGAGCAGCATTCGATGACTAGTTCCTGATCGCGGTTTTGTGCTGGGCAATGGACAGGGAATTTCATCTTCTTCCCTTTTAGTCATCTGTAATTTCTCAACCATTGATTCGTGATGAGACTTCATGAGTGGCTTTGTCAAAATGTCAGCTAGTTGTTCCCCTGATGGTACATAGTTTGTCTTTATCTTTCCTGCTGCTTGTAGCTCTCTAATATAGTGGTAACGGACATCTATGTGTTTAGATCTTTTGTGAAATTCAGGGTTGGTAGACAGTTTAATGGCGCTTTGGTTGTCCACCCTGATTTCTGTAGCATTCGTAGTTTCTACTCCTAGTTCTTCCAGATGGTGCTGTAGCCAGACAGCTTCATGAGCAGCTGACGTGATTGCGATATATTCCGCCTCAGTTGATGAACAGGAGACGATTGGTTGTTTGTTGCTCGACCAGCTGACCAAATTTGGACCTAAAAAGAAAGTGAAACCACTTGTCGACTTTCGATCAATTTTATCCCCGGCATAGTCAGAGTCTGAGTATCCCGTCAAAGATAGGTCATTTGACTTGCTGTAGCACAATCCTAAATGCTTTGTTCCTTTGAGATATCTAAGTACCTTCTTAGCAGCAATCCAGTGGGTTTCATCATAAGCATTCATAAATTGGGAAAGCTTTGATACTGCAAATGCTATGTCCGGTCTTGTAAATCTTGCCAAGAATAAGAGAGATCCAACCAGTTGACGATATGGGACATCTTCATTCACATATTCGGCTGGAAGAAGTACCAAATTCTGTTGCATGGGGACTGGGACTGTATTTGAACTGGTCATGAAACTCTTCTCTAATATCGTGTCAATGTAAGATATCTGTCCAAGGTGAAGGCTTCCATCGTTTTGTGTTCTTATTTCGATCCCAACAAAGCACTTCGGTTCACTAACAGTAATTTCAAAACGTGCCTGCAAGAGGGCAACGAGCCTTTGTGTTTCCTCTTCTGTAGGTGCTNAACTACTTGCTCATCAAATTCTTCTCTCAAACTATTTACTCTTGAGAGTGCGACTCCTGCTGTCACCTGTGCATAAATCCCAAGTCCTACTGCGGCGATTATTGTGACTATCAGAACGGCAAGCGCAGTAAAAATGAATCGTTTGTTTCTGCTCTGAATTTCAATGAAACTTCCTCGAGGACACATCTGTTCCATCTCTTTGAGAAAATAGTCATCATATAGTTCCTCACAGCGTTGACGAGTAGCCTGGAGTAGATCTGAGTGTATGTTTTCTGTTGTGAGGATCTCGCAAGGGCTCTTGAACTTGATAATTAAATAAAAATGATTAAATCCAGATGTGATTGGGATTTTGCTGTTCCTCCAAATAATTGGTTGATGATTAACTGTCGACAAAGCAGAAGAATAGCCTGTGAAGCAAAGTAGTAAAATGGATAGAGTGAGCAGCATTCGATGACTAGTTCCTGATCGCGGTTTTGTGCTGGGCAATGGACAGGGAATTTCTTCTTCTTCCCTTTTAGTCATCTGTAATTTCTCAACCATTGATTCGTGATGAGACTTCATGAGTGGCTTTGTCAAAATGTCAGCTAGTTGTTCCCCTGATGGTACATAGTTTGTCTTTATCTTTCCTGCTGCTTGTAGCTCTCTAATATAGTGGTAACGGACATCTATGTGTTTAGATCTTTTGTGAAATTCAGGGTTGGTAGACAGTTTAATGGCGCTTTGGTTGTCCACCCTGATTTCTGTAGCATTCGTAGTTTCTACTCCTAGTTCTTCCAGATGGTGCTGTAGCCAGACAGCTTCATGAGCAGCTGACGTGATTGCGATATATTCCGCCTCAGTTGATGAACAGGAAACGATTGGTTGTTTGTTGCTCGACCAGCTGACCAAATTTGGACCTAAAAAGAAAGTGAAACCACTCGTCGACTTTCGATCAATTTTATCCCCGGCATAGTCAGAGTCTGAGTATCCCGTCAAAGATAGGTCATTTGACTTGCTGTAGCACAATCCTAAATGCTTTGTTCCTTTGAGATATCTAAGTACCTTCTTAGCAGCAATCCAGTGGGTTTCATCATAAGCATTCATAAATTGAGAAAGCTTTGATACTGCAAATGCTATGTCCGGTCTTGTTAATCTTGCCAAGAATAGGAGAGATCCAACCAGTTGACGATATGGGACATCTTCATTCACATATTCGGCTGGAAGAAGTTCCAAGTTCTGTTGCATGGGGACTGTGACTGTATTTGAACTGGTCATGAAACTCTTCTCTAATATCGTGTCAATGTAAGATGTCTGTCCAAGGTGAAGGCTTCCATCGTTTTGTGTTCTTATTTCGATCCCAACAAAGCACTTCAGTTCACTAACAGTAATTTCAAAACGTGCCTGCAAGAGGGCAACGAGCCTTTGTGTTTCCTCTTCTGTAGGTGCTAGAAGTAAGAGGTCGTCTACGTAGACAACAAGAAAATTCGGATTCTCGTTCTGTTCTACAAAGACACAAGGGTCGCTTGATGTTTCAAAGAAGTTGTTTTTGTTCAGAAATTCAGTCAACAAGCTGAACCAGCATCTGGGAGATTGTTTTAACCCATAGAGGCTTTTCTGTAGAAGACAAACAAGGTTATTTGCTTGCTCATAGCCTTGGGGTTGCTTCATGTAGACTACTTTGTCCAGTTCACCATGGAGGAATGCTGTTTTGATGTCACATTCACATGTGATAGCTTCTATTGACAGCAAGAGCTAGGAGAAGACGTATTGACTCGTACCTACAGACTGAAGCATATGTCTCGTCGTAATCCACGCCATATTGTTGCCTGTAACCTCTGATGACGAAGCGGGCTTTGAATCTTTGACTGACTTATCCAAGTCGGTTTGATCTTAAATACCCATCGAGAATCCAGCAGCTTAGCTTTCTTAGGGCACGGAACCAGTATCCAGGATTGATTATCTTTATGACTTTTCATTTCGTCATCCACGGCTTTTATCCATTCTTGTGCTTGTTCTGATTCCATAGCATCAACAATTGTGAGTGGTTCTTGTATGTTATCTGTGAGATGTACTTGATACCTAGCGGGAGGTATAATTAGTTTCCGGTCTCTGAGTGTCATACCATGTCTTTGTTGTTTTGTTACATCCGTTTCCTTATCGGTTTTGTCAAGTGACTCCTTGTCTTCATCAGAGCTTACTTCTGGAGTATTGGGTGGGTCATCCTCTGTACTGCAACTGTCTAGGCTAGAGTCTGCACTCACTGAAATNAGGCTAGAGTCTGCACTCCCTGAAGTTTCCTGTGGTTTTTGTTCACTTTCTGTATTCTCATCAAAGGTGACGTTTCTGGCCACTATTATCCTTCGCCTTTCTGTGTCATAGAGACGATACTTGCTTGACAAACCTTCGTATCCCATAAAAATGTATTGTTTAGCTTTTGGTTCTGAAACACGTCTTAGTTGATCTGTGACATGAACATAGGCCTTGGATCCAAATATCTTCAAATGTCCAACATAAGGTTTCCTTTTGAGTATTTTCTCGAAAGCGGTAACTTCAGGACTCTGTTTGTCTAGCACACGGTTATGCACATAGACAGATGTCGCAACTGCTTCTGCCCATAGGAACTCCGGAACATTAGCTTGCTGCATCATGGCCCTCGCAGTGTCTTTAATCGTCCTCATTTCTCTCTCAATTTTTCCATTTGATTGCGGACAATAAGCCGCTGATGTCTCGTGCACTATCCCCTTGTTTTTGAAGAAAGTGGACAACTCTTCGTTGACAAATTCCGTTCCGTTGTCGGTGCGAACGGTCTTTAACTTGATGCCAGTTTGTGTTTCCATGAAATTTGTGTAATCTTTCATACACTCAGCTACTTGAGATTTGTTCTGCAAAAAATATATTACTCGAAAACCACAAGAATCATCCTTCACTAGTAGAAAATAGTTGGCTCCCCCGAGAGACTCTACAGGAAATTTTCCTGCAACATCGGCGTGAGCCATTTCGCCTGGTTTCGTGTTTCTTCTTTCTTCAACAGGTGGGTATGGTTTCCTGGCTTGTTTCCCTTCTTGACAACTCTGACAGAAGTGATTCCCTTTCCACATGACCTTTTGGATGCCGTTTGCAGCTTTCTTTTTAATTGTTTCCTGATTGTAGCTGATATTGATGTGAGCGCATCTCTCGTGCCATAAGCGCATCGTGGTAGAGTCTTCAGAAGAAGCTAGAGCTTTGATGCTAGGCTGTTTGAATTTCATTATGTAGAGGCNGATAGCCTGGGCCTCTATATCTTTGTCATCCCATGTGGCAACTTCGGAAGTGGGTCTGAGAACCTTCCCACTATGTCCCATAGCTTTGCGGATTTCAGAATAAGCGTGATCTGAAGCCTCCACTGTTGGTAATTCACATTGGTCAACTTGACCACATGGGTTGTGTCCACTTTTCTTACAGTGGCCATGTTTGTTATACTCAGATGTGAAAAAATTTGGTTGCCGTCACACAGTTAACTATTTGTACTTATGCACTAGCCTTTAGTTTCCGTTAGCCTAGTTAGGAGACCCCGCACACAGGGAAGCCGAATTCAAAACACCGTTTGGGTGCAGCTGTCTGAATCCCCGTGCTTGAGTCCTACCCTAATTTAGGAATTGGTCACTGGGAGTGCTCGTACTATAATCAACTTTCGTAGTAGCTCACAGAGTGAAAGAGAAGGAGAGTGTGAAAATGAAGTAAGAGGGTTTTTCTATAGCTTTAAAGAAAATAATATTTATTTATTTATTTAACCTCTGAGTGGCGATCTGATTAATAATTGCTGATTCCAACTTTGAATACAAAAGATGTCACTTTTCTCTTCACCTCTCACCAGCAGTTGACCTCTGATGATTTGCTGTAGCACCGTGATATACTGTTGATCTCTGGTTTGCTGTAAACCTCTGGTCTGACACTAGCACTGTAATATTCAGACAACTGTACTCTTTGTTACTCTGCTTTTGCACTATTGCGTTAAGTCACAACTTTTATCTGGTTTTTTTTTTTTTTTTTTTTTACTGTCTTCGGCTGCTTAGAAGTCTTGGATCCTCCGTCTGTTTCTCTTTAGACTCACTTTTACTTTCAACTCTTGATGTAATGTGGTTAATTCGCACTTTACCTCAAAACTGCGTTTCTTCAATAATTTGAAGTATTAAGAAAATAATTAAACTGGCTGACTTCTTTGTTCGACAAATAACCACGCTCTGCTACCATGTCATAAAATTGAATCGATGTAGAACAATTAGTCAAGACTTGTGTGTTTATTTTCTGCAATAATTCTTTAGAACAATTAATAGAAACAAGTAGAGAAAAAAGAATTATTTCTGGGTAAAATCGGGCAGAGTTACGGACTGTGAAATATTGCCCATTTGGCTCTACTTTTATAGGGTTCATTTGGAAAGTACTTAGGTTAAATTTAGTTGAGACTAAACTAAGTTTAACAAATAATCTATTATCATTTGGACTAAAAGTCATGAACAAACAGTGTGAAAGGGACGATTACACATAGGGATTATGGTGACTCATTTCTTCGTCCAAAAGTTCAAGGAAGTCGTGATTGTGAGTAATCACTTCTTCTTACACATTCCAAGACAATTTCCTCATCAAAACCATCTCTGTGTTGTACCGCCACCCCCTGCCTTTGCATCTACTCCACCTCACTTAACAGAGAACCTGTCGACCCCTCTCTCTACCTTTCTGCTTTCATCATTTGCACTGCTTTGCAATAACTTGTCTAATCAAAACTGACTAAATTTTTTTTTTTTTTTTTTTATATAAACAAACGCCATTCTGTAATGCTGAAAGATGAGCAATTGAGAGAAATGCCCAACTTGAGGAATGGGGTACGATCCCTTGGCATCTATTCCACTGACTCCACAGAGAACCTGCCGACCCCTCTCTCTGTCTCTGCTTTGCTCCATTGCTTTGCATTAGTGTATTTTCATGAAGTTGATGTGGATACAAATTTTCACTGGGTTGATGGTTGTGGCATTCGAAAACAATAGATGTTGCCAACACGTACCACAACTTCGTTGAACTTAAAAATTAATTGCGAATTGACTTGACAATTATTCAAGTCATGCACCTTGTCACTGTGATACGTCAGCTACACGTATTATACTAACTACTTGCAGTTGACCTAGGTCACTGGTGACCCCTAAAATTTAAAATATCTCCGATTTTACGGAAATTAAAAACTAATGGCTAAAATTAGCCAACCAGTCAATTAATCAGCATGTTAATTGACTTAATTGAATTTTTATTGACCTAGGTCATTGGTGACCCAAAAAATCAAAATATTTCCGTTTTGGCTAAAATAAAAATCTAAAGTTTAGAATTAGCCAACTAATTCGGCATATACTACTACTTTAAGGTACTATAGCCTCCTGCGCGATGGTCTGTTTGGACCATCACCATTTATCGTCTTTCAGCCACTGCGCAATGGTCCATTTGAACCATCACGCTAGCACAGTTGTCAAAGTACCACTAGGTGGTTAGGAACCCATGGGAGGGCTGTGGGAGGACTCGGAAGGGCTGCGAGAATCTGCTGGAGGGCTGTGGGAACCCAACGCAGGGCTGCGGGAAGACTCGGGAGGGCTGAGGGAAGACTCAGGTGGGCTGCGGGAAAACAGACCAGTGGGAATACAGATAAATTAATAACTACATACACTGATTACCTAATCGACTATTTCTAACTAATTGAGGGGTTGAGCGTAAAAACGTGCTATCTCCATTCAACATTTTTAAAATTTGCCTAGTTACGAAAGTGAACTTGGCATGTTTGGGTTTCTATAGCAAATTTAATATTTTCAGATGCATTTTTAATTTTTTTTTTAATTTTTTTTTTAATTTTTTTTTAATTTTTTTTTAATTTTTTTTTAATTTTTTTTTAATTTTTTTTTAATTTTTTTTTAATTTTTTTTTAATTTTTTTTTAATTTTTTTTTAATTTTTTTTTAATTTTTTTTTAATTTTTTTTTAATTTTTTTTTAATTTTTTTTTAATTTTTTTTTAATTTTTTTTTAATTTTTTTTTAATTTTTTTTTAATTTTTTTTTAATTTTTTTTTAATTTTTTTTTAATTTTTTTTTAATTTTTTTTTAATTTTTTTTTAATTTTTTTTTAATTTTTTTTTAATTTTTTTTTAATTTTTTTTTAATTTTTTTTTAATTTTTTTTTAATTTTTTTTTAATTTTTTTTTAATTTTTTTTTAATTTTTTTTTAATTTTTTTTTAATTTTTTTTTAATTTTTTTTTAATTTTTTTTTAATTTTTTTTTAATTTTTTTTTAATTTTTTTTTAATTTTTTTTTAATTTTTTTTTAATTTTTTTTTAATTTTTTTTTAATTTTTTTTTAATTTTTTTTTAATTTTTTTTTAATTTTTTTTTAATTTTTTTTTAATTTTTTTTTAATTTTTTTTTAATTTTTTTTTAATTTTTTTTTAATTTTTTTTTAATTTTTTTTTAATTTTTTTTTAATTTTTTTTTAATTTTTTTTTAATTTTTTTTTAATTTTTTTTTGGTTTTATATATAACAACATTGACGTAAAATAATCGTGAAAGCAGATGCAAATGTAATAAATTAAATCAGATTATGTTTAACCTCTTCTGTTACATTATATTTTATTTCTTTGGAGGAGCATCTATAATTAGCGAAAACACATTCAATAAAATTGAAATGTTTTTGGGCGTACTTGCCAGATCTCGATGTGAAAACTCAACTTAATGACCGCCATATTTTATTCATCCTGGATACATTATTAATAATTATTACATAAATGATTAAAACCTTAATATGAAATAATTTTAATGTTTTAACACTTTTATTTCTCACTTACTTTTTCCGTTAGACGCCATGTTACAAACCCATGTACCTTAGCACCATCCAAGAGAACGACCTTTAAAAATAAAGCACCAAATTTATTAACCATTGTTATCTCTTTTCAGTTACTGTATTCAAAAAGTTGTTTTACCATGCGTAACCCAAGCATCGTCAATTTCGGAAGTATATCCACTGAATACCTACTGTTCCAAAAATTGCCAAAATGCTCTAGAACATAAGGATACAAATGGTTGCATGGCTCTAAGATCATTCGTAAGAAGGGCTGACAGTGGTAGCGGGTTTTGATACAGGGGTAAAAGTTGAACATTTTCGAATCCCAAGAAATTGTTCATAAAATGCTGAGTCCATCCGATAAAATTGTTATGCTCTGTCATTGTAAAAAATACGTTAGGATTCTATTCTTTCTCTTCTCTTCTCTTCTCTCTTCCCTTCTTCCATTCGTATCCACTTGACTTTTGTGACTTTCAAGGAGGCAGGCCAATGACATCTGTTTCGAAGTTCTTGTATGTTTAAAAGTCTACCTTCGTTCATCCTCAAAATAGTATAGGGTCTAGAAGGATGCGCTCGCGAAATTACTTCAATTCAATCTTCAGGTGAATGAATAGTTGCAGTCTTTTTATTTTTCTCGATAAGTGCATATTGTCGGTCACATGGAAGAAAGGAGTACCCAGAGGTCATGAATTTCTGGTGTATCTGAAATTTACAAAAAAAATTAAATTAAATTTTAATATATATTTTATAAATAAACATTTCAAGATATAAATTTTAATATGAGCGCATGTCTATTAAATCTTTAATATCTTTAAACTTTATATTCGTTTACCTAGGAGAAATACCGAAGGTGTATCAAATATTTATACATACACAACATCAGAAAATTGTTATTTTGACCTGCACAACGGTCACTCCAAACAACAAGGGTTCGTTGACCTCCATTTGGAAGAATTTGATAGTTTTGTAACACGTACTGATAAAAACATGAAGCAATTTCACAACTTCCACGCTGACCTTCACATTGGGTCCAAATGCACATCGTCGAAGTATCAGTAGCAGGACTTGTTATACCAAAATTGTAGGTGAAAAATTTTCGTTGATAATAGTAGGCAGAATTCGTCAAGATGGGCGAAAGCAGTACCCCTTGCAAGTCAACGCAAACCACAACGTAGTTTGGGATCTTCTTGCTTATATTTGTATCTTGGGCTAGAGCTGTGTATCCACTTTCTGCAAATAGATGGTGTTCTACAGATTGAATCCATAAATCTTCAAGCGCTTGTTCATTGAGTTCGGCTTGAATACGTATGTGCAACCTATCACATTCGTCACATGTATCGGATCGCGGGAGTCCAAATTTAAAACCAGTTTCTCGAAATGTCACTCTGTATGCCCATTCTAGATTGTTAGCGTCTCGTCCCATTACAGCATTGAAGTTTTGAAACATTTTTGAGACATTTAAGTCTTGCGGCAAGTACTGACGCAACGGTTCCCCCTCCTATTTATTTTATAAACCACTTTATTTTATTTTTATCAATGTAATTTTAAAATTATTGCCACTATCTTACATTTCGTGTGTAATGGCTTTCTTCAGTGTCATAAGATCGAATGTGTTCCAAAATTTCTAAGTGAATGTTGAGAGGCAAAGTTCTTGGTCTCACATCATGATTTCCTCTTTCGTCATCGAGACAAAGCATACCATTTGAAATTTTTTTTTGGATTGAAAGGATTCTGGATCGCGTGACTCCGAAGACAGCGCAAAAGGTATTTCGGCAAACCTGAAGCTTAATCCCATTCGCCTGTGGCAAATAATACTTATAAGTAGCATTTCTTCGACTTTGCTCAGGGTTATCGCCTCTTCTTCGTTGAACTGGCTCAGAATCCATAAAGGCTCTTAAAATGTGAGTCTGGGTATCGTATGAGCCACAAGCTTAGAACTCGTCAAAAATAGAAAATTTCGTGCTATTTCTAAAGCACATCCAAGATGCTGACATCTCTCATTGCATACTAAATCCTGCAGAACAAACTATAATAAGTTGTAAGTAATATATAATTATAATTTTACATTTTCCATTGGTGCAATTTTTTCAGCAGTAAACTTCCCACTTCTTCCGATATATTCTTCCCCTCTATCTTTCCTAATTTTGACACGATGATTTTCTTGTTGTGATAGATGGAGCTTCTTATTTTTCCCTTGATTAATGTGGATTATTTCTTTATGAAAAAGATGAATACCAGGCGTAGCCATATTTAAAATTTTATCTTACTGAATAAAGTAACTGCAAACTAAGATATGTAATTAATAAAAAAAACTCTGATTGAAGTTCTTAAAATAAATTGAGTAAATGTAAGTAGCTGAAACACCGAAAACTACGTTTGTTAAAAAAAATTGAAACAGGATGAAACAAAACAAAACTTATTGATAAAATCTTGTTTGTTTTCGTTTGGGTTGTTTATACTTTATTTACTAGCAACGACATTTTTATTTTAAAAAATGTTGAATGGAGATAGCACGTTTTTACGCTCAACCCCTCAATAATTGTTTTCAATTACACAGCATTTTGATTTTGGAGGTCACCGATGACATAGGGTAAGTCGTAATGCAATGAATCAATTAATGCCAACATGTGCTAAACAATTGGCTTGTTCTAGCCTTTAGTTTTAATTTTAGCCAAAAGGGAGGTAATTAGATTTTTGAGGTCACCATTTACCTAGGTCAATTCCAAGTAACAACAATAATAAGTATACCTGATCTATAACAGTGACAATGTCAAAAATTCAAAAACTCCTTACTATCGTATGAGTAGAGGACCAAGTGAGAATTGGCAACATGGTTCCCGTTTTTACACGATTTTCGACAAATATAAACATTTTCGTTATCATTTTTCTAAGCGTTGTCGTCCAATATAAGTCTAGATTTTGATTGCATCTTACTTCTCATGAACCGTACTTTCACAACATTCCAAGAAGTAGATTTATATTGGACGACCACGTGTAAAAATTGCGACCAAACTTGTCAATTTCCCATAAGCTCTAATAGAAAGCTGAATTTTTTTGCCCATTATAGTCAGTTTTCAAAAAATTTTTTGAAGAAATGTCGATCTATTTCAAATTTTGAAAATGAGGGTCAGGGTCAGGAAGAGTTCCTCTAACTATAAGTCGTATCTAATTCAAATTAGAAACTATTATGCGACCGGCTTTGACACAATTGAGGAAGAACTACCCATTTTGAATAATGTCTCCGAAAATGGAGAAATTTGGCAACTTATTCCAAAAACTACCAGTAGTTGAAAAAATTAAATTTGAAAAAAGTGCATCATCTTTTACCTATGATTGAAAAAGGTAAATGCAATGTTGCCAAATTATTTTTTAAGCAGAGGTGGGGGGAGGGCATTTTAAACATTCAAAAAGGTAATGATTCTGTCAATATGATTACATTAATT
The DNA here is from genome assembly GCA_002738285.1 of Holacanthella duospinosa. Lineage (NCBI taxonomy): Eukaryota > Metazoa > Arthropoda > Collembola > Poduromorpha > Neanuridae > Holacanthella > Holacanthella duospinosa. The sequence goes on from NIPM01000663.1 coordinate 64,401, forward strand.
CTTAGTTAAATTGTAAATTTTCTAAGAAGGGCTCGGTGATTATTGAAATCCCAGACCACAGATGAAACTCGACCCAAGAATCGGCGGATCGATATGGAGCACTTTTTTGTCTTTTGGCTCGGCTCGTGAATCGGTATCAAAAGGTTTTTTATTCTTGGGTCGGATCGCGGATCAGTAACGAGTGATTATTCGTTACAATACTAAAAGAAAAATTTTTTTGTTTGATGTAGAAAATTTGTTGATAAAAAAGAAATTCTTCACACAAAGTACCTCTGCGATGGGCTACCTTCACAGTAAATTAAATTTCTGCACTGACATACGTGAGCGGATGAGTAAAATAGCGACTTGATGCAGTTAAGTTGTTGCAAACTGTTAAATTGAAATAGTAATGTGCTCGAATTTAGTTTTTATGTCCATTTGTCTCGCGTTGAATGAAAATGATGGCAAGAAAAATGTACAGTAAACCTCGGATAAGCAGGATTTCAAGGGACCGGAAAATATGGTTCGTGGTAACCGAGGTTCGGCTNCAGTAAACCTCGGATAAGCAGGATTTCAAGGGACCGGAAAATATGGTTCGTGGTAACCGAGGTTCGGCTTAAGAACATACAACTTGGGGAATAATTTGTTCGTCTTAGCCGAGGTAGTTTTAATTTACCATTACTTTATAATAGTAAGTTGTTGTGGAGACTAAAAATGACTAAAAATATATCATTGATTCATTTTCTGTCGAATTTCAATGTTTGAAAAGTCATTCAAAAAAAGTTTTTTGTTAAATTTTGTAAGAAAAAAGGTGAAGATTCTTTAAAAATTGATCAATTAATTGGTGTTCGTGTTAACCGAGGTAAAAAAGCATGTGCCTTATGGACTGAGACCACGGAAAGGCGTTCGTGGTAGCCGAGGGTTCGGCTTAACCGAGTTCGGCTTAGCCGTTCCATTTATACACAAATTCCCTATCTCAGGGCGCGGACCGGACCAAGTGGTTCGTGGTAACCGGGGTCGGCTTATCCGAGGTTTACTGTAAACTTGAATACCCATCACCAATACGTTAGGATGGCAGGGGCAAACATGGACGTTTGAGGTTTGGAAAAATTCCAACGAACACCGCAAATCCGGTTAGGATCGGTTAGGATTTTTTCAATTAGGTACGGGTTCGGTTCGATATGCCAGGGTGTGACGTTCGGTGCGGCACAAAATTTTTGAGACCCAGTTCGGTTCGGATTTGGCGAACCTCGAATACCCATATGCTGGTACTATCTTCTCCAATAATTCGTCAAGCTGAATTCAGCCGAGAAGTGTACAATCTGTTTACACGTTTTTAATCAATATTTCTATAGTTACGGTGATTCGACATTTTCTCAAATAGTGGTTAAGTACACAATTTCATGTCTGCCTGATTGAAATACTTCATTACTCTAATTCGACTGAATAATCAAATCTAACAATCAGATCCGACGATAGACTGGTTATAGTGTAGAAATTTATACTAATACTAATAGTAATTATGAGGTTTCCATATGATTTTTCATATCATTTACCCAATCATGGGCATCAAGTTTTCAATAATCATAAATTAAGTATGTTATTATTTTCATTTGATTTGGGGCATGTCTTAAGAGCCTAAAGTTCAGATTTATGTTAAAACTTTGTAAAATGACAATGACAATGACGAAGTGGTACTTTTGAACGACAAAATAAAGTCCGAACCATGTTTGCTCCTATTAATACTTACTGCCATCGCTCTTCTCAAAATTTGGCAGTGGAAAAAGAGCAGAAGTAAACAAGCGGTCATGGAAGGTGGTGAATGGATTCCACTTTTCTATCGCCGTGTGACAGAGAATTAAAACATTTATTGTATGCAAGCAGTAAGTATTTATAACAAATAAATTAAAATCACTTTACAAATTTTTTTAGAAACAGTAAAGTTGAAGATTACTTAGCAAAAAAAAACATAAGTATTTATGGTTAATTGTGTTCAGAGCGCGGTATTTTCTCTGTTTTATGGTTAAAACATTGTTTCCAAGGGAATATTGATTAAAAACGTGTAAACAGATTGTACAATTATCGACTGAATTCAGCTTGACGAATTATTGGAGGGGACAGTAGGTGTAGTCTTAAATAATTGGAATTAGAATCAACAATTCAAAAAGTTCAACTTCTGGGACCCCTATGAATAAAAATTCATTATTTAAAAAGTTCAAATTTCTGGGACCCCTATGAATAAAAATTCATTATTTAAAAAGTTCAACTTCTGGAACCCCTATGAATAAAAATTCATTATTTAAAAAGTTCAACTTCCGGTCAGTAAAAGTCCGCTTTCGATCAGTAGTGTTTAAGGCTTAAAAGTAATTTTTAAATCATAGAATTTCAACAGGAAAAAAATAATTGAATATCTAAATTACAATGCAACTTGGTTAGTTACT
>NIPM01000664.1:0-61629 GCA_002738285.1 Holacanthella duospinosa
CCATCAGATCCCTCTAGATTTACTTTAGTCTCATCTGACCATATAACCATATCCCAGTCCTTATTTTTACAATCTCTATGTGTTTTTTCAAATTCTGATTTTGCTCGACGATGAGATTTTTTTAATTGTGGGCATTTCTTTTTGTATTTAGATACGATGTTGCTACATTTTAATGTGCGCAGTATAGTACTCGAAGAGGCGGATATTTCTGCATAGGTCTTGAGTTCTCGCTGTATTTCTGTAGAGGTGGAGCATTTACCATTTGTTGCTAATCTTCCAATATACTTTTCATCATACTTATCTAAGACCCGAGGAAGACCTATTATAGACTCTGGAGTATTTTTATCAACTCTATTTATTACTCTGGACATTGTTGCCTGGGTAAACTCCAACAATTACAGCCATTTTTCTTGAAGATTTTCCATTTAAAGCAAGTTCGATAATTCTTGTTTCAACTTTCTTCAATGTTCTTCTTGTCATACCAAATAAGCCTTAATACCTTCTTCTAAGGATTTGAAATAAAAATGAACAATTTTGCGGTATTTTAGAATGTTCTAGAATGAAAATTTTGTAAACTTGAAAAATTCGACAAAACACTGAATCATTTACTTTCAACTTTGAGTAATCATATCTATATCAATATTTAAAAGATATCTATAATATTTTTAATGTTATAGACAAAGGCTGTATCTATCTACCATATGAGTATTGGCTTGCTCGAAGTCTTACTTATTCATGAATTACCATTTAAGTTCGAAGTTCCCAAACACTGAATCACTTTTGACGAGCAGTGCAGCCGCACAAAGATGAAAATAAAATACCTCGATCAAAGATAAACGAAAAATTGTGAAATTTTATTTATTATTTAATTGATTGATGAATATTAAAGTATATAATTTACATATTTTTACTGATGTTTTATTCAAGTTATACACTTATTTATCTAAGGTGTCAAGTTGGCCAAATTCCCGTTTCATTTCTTTAAGTTCTACTCAAAATTTACTTGAATCAATTAAAAATTTTACGGTATTCATATATTTATAATAATTTCTTTCACAAATAAATCAAAGCATCACGTTCTTCTTTATTTGCGTAAAATTTAGTGAACTTTCCAATTTTGCAACAAATTCGATTTCATTAGCTAAAAAATGATGCATACTATTTTAGAAATAAATATAAATGGAAAGATGCCAAAATTTTAAAAAGTAACTATTATCATACTTATAATTAATCTATTATAAATACTATGTCCATTAATTATTCGTCTATCCAGATATTGTCCTTTTATAAAAGACTCTGGAATATTTCCAAATTGACTTTCAAGTTACAATATTTTGTAAAACAGTAAATATGATGGTAATATCATATAATATTCGATATCTTTATTAGCACAATATCGTCGTATTAACAATTGATCGCCATTAGCATTGGCATAATTTTATTGTCGATTTTGGGTCTTTTTCTCGACCATTTTTTGCAAGCAAAATGACATACAAATTTTGATATGCTTTTATACTCTTTTACGTACTTGAAAATTTTCATTATGTACTTGTATTTATACTAGGCTTATTAAATTTTATTTTAGATATGGAAATGTTGGTTTTATTCGTTTATCAAATGATGTTTGCACTTTTCGTAAAGCAGCTGAAAATGCCACCATAATCTTAAATAGGCCATTTTAAGATCAGAATAATAGTGATATTATTGTAACCCAGTGTAAAAGAATGTCTATATACTTTAATATCATCATATATTGCGCTTTTCTTTATATCTTGAAGTACAAAACCATCAATCGTAATTGTATTAGTAAAATTTGCTTGATTTTCAAAAAAGGAAATCACCTCTTTTGGATGCAACTCATTTTTGTCCTAGTAGCATGGATAAAATGTTAATTAGAAAAATTAAATTATATTGTAAATATATTTTTTCTATTTATTGAAGTTAAATTAAACTAGCCTAAAAGTAGTAGAAATGCTTATGATAATTTGTGCACCTATTTAGTGGACAATCTATATTAACGAAAATATTGATTTTAAAAAGACGATTTAAAGAATAAGTACAAAAACTATACATAAGTCTGTAAGTAGATTCGAAGAAATAGGTACTTCTATTTGTAAAAAAGTCCTGGTTGTCCTACTAAAATAATAACTTCTAAAGTCAAAAAGAAAATACCAAAATGTCCTTCCACATATTTTGAGGAGAAATGTATATAAACACTTTAAAGATTAAAAATGAAACATTAAATTAAATATATTTTATTTTTAAAATAAATATTATGCTTCTTATTATTTTAGTTTTTTGACAGGAATAACGGACCACACCTTAGTTTACCAGTTGATCAAAAACATCAGAGTGAGTGTCATTCAAGGCTAAATTGTTTAAAAACCAAATTAAAAAATTCATCACAAGTAACAAAATAATTCTATTTAATCAATTCTTTTATTTATATAAATTTAATATTATCAAAAATTGATCATATAAAAATTGAGTTAAAGCGTACCCAGATAGATAACATTATAGAAGAGTGTTTTATAAACCATTTATATCAAAGAACTATAATTTATTTGGCTAAATTAACATAATAAAAGTTGACAAAGATTTATAAAATTTTATTAATTATTGTCTATTCACTTTAACTAGACACCTGATGGTTTAGGAGTTTTGGTCGAATCCATACAAAAAATCATATTTCCTAATAAAACAAGGAACAGTGTGTTCGACTATTATCATAATAACGGGCTTTCGATTGGTGTCGGCTTTGTGTCAAACAAAATTTTGAAAACGTAAGTATCAGTATTTGAAAATGGAAACTGCAGAAGAACCACCAGAAAAACAGAAAAGGAAACGAAATTACAACAGAATGAACACAGATGTAGCCAATTGTATTGATACAGTAAGAATGTACTTTGAAAACGAAGCAAAACAAAAAAAGACAATTTGTGACCCCATAACTGAATGAATAATTTGAATTTTGTATCTGTTTTTAATTGAAATATCTTTGTGAAAAAATTTAAAGTTAATTCTTGTGCGCTACAGGTCTAAAAAAAGACGTGTCTTGTTATCGCGAATAGACAATAGTGGCAAATGTACAAATTAAAGTGTAGGCTTTCAACATTTCATAAAAAATAATCCTATTGTATTTACTTTTACAATGGAGTATCTTTTGTTATAATCGAAAAAAGCAAGTTTGGATATACATTTAGACATCGGCAACAGCTCAGTCAGCTAGATTCGAGTCGAAGTAGTTTAAGATTTTGAAAGTTGGCTTACTGGTTGTTTAAGATATTATAATACCGCTTAAGTCGAGAGGAGTCGACTTACCTGATAACTGAGTCGTTTAACAGCAGGTTTTTTAAAGCTTACAAAAAAATAGATTGCAAATAACACAAACATTGAAAATAAAAAAAATATTGATTTCTTCGATTAATTTTTCGATTACTACAGTGTGTGACATGAAACTGAACAACCAGGATTTTTTATTTGTGGTGTATAAAAATCAAATACTATATAAAGTTAAAGAATAAATTTCACAAAAACAAATAAAATGAGATCGAAGTGTATTAGTATCAGAAAAATAAAAAGAATCCAAATAAAAACACTTTCTAGAGAAGTAAAAAGCATTAATTATATAAGCCACACATTAGCTGTTAGCAAAAATACAATTATAAAATGGAAAAACAGCAAGTCTATTGAAGATAAACCCAAAGGCAGACCATCCACAAAGCTTGACTCTTACACAAAACAATTTATAAAGAGAATGTTATATAGGAAAATTAACAGCTCAATAAGAAAAAAAACTGATGCATTAAATCGTTCAAGAAATTATTTAGATCAAGGCAAGACAATAGCAATTAAAACGGTTCAAAGATATGTAAAATCAACACCATGGGGTAGATATGCTTATAAAAAACAACTAAAACCTAAACTAAGTGAATTAAATGTCAATAGTAGGCAAAATTTGCTGAAATCGTCAAAAATGGAGGCTATTTAGAAGATGCAAAAAGGAGGGGAACAAATGAGATCTCACATATTGTTGACAGATGAAACAACGGATCTAATTTACTATACGGCCCCCCTTGTAAAAATTTGAATTGCAGGGGTTAATTTAATTACATGATATTATATAAATTATATTATTAATTAATTCATAAACTAAGTATACAAAAAGTAATTAAATCATAAACTAAATTTTTAGCTTTATTATAAAATGAAATCATTTGAATAACTTAAAGAAGCGTTTATTAACAGAACAATAGCAATAGACTTATTAATAGATTCTGGTGTTATTAATGAAATCATTCAATGCAAGAAATGTGGGGCATCAGTAAAGAAGGAAGATGCGTGTTCAAGAAGGTTCAAAAACAAAGCTTGAAAAACTAGGAACTGTCTTTTGAGAGATTCAATTTTCTCAAAGTCAAAAGTGGGGCCTGAAAAAATCCATCACATAGCATTCCTTTGGTTGAAACATGCTAGCTTTATAAAAATCACTGAGTATCAAAGATACTCATCTAAAACAACTACTAACTACATTCAAAAATTCAGAAATCTGATTAAAAATACTCTAAAAGAGGAAGACCAGGTGATAGGAGGTGTTGGGATTACAGTTGAGCTTGACGAAAGCAAATTCGGAAAGCGAAAATATAAAAGAGGACATCACGTGGAAGGTGTATGGATCTTTGGTGGGATTGAAAGAATAATGGAGAGAAAAATATTTCTCGTTAAAGTGGAAGATAAGAAAGAATCTACCCTTCTTGATCTAATAAAAAAACATGTCAGACCATGAAGTCATATAGTGACAGATGGATGGAGAGGGTATTACAATCTCTTTAATGAGCTTGACTATAAACATTCAATAGTAAACCACAGAATAGGGTTTAAAAATAGTGATGGTGGGCACAATAATACAATAGAAGGGTCATGGAATGGACTGAAACTCAAGATTCCTGTCAGGTAAAGAACTTCTGACAAAATAGAGGGACACCTCTTCGAGTTAATTTGGCGAAGAATTAATGAAAAAAGATTGTGGGGAGCTTTTATTGAAGCATTAATTAAAAATATTCAATAAATATAATCATTTTATTACCAATTAAAATCTCATATTTAACCCTTAAAATTCAAATTTTTACAAGGGGGGTCATATAGTAAAGTTCAACCGAATTTTTGTTGTTTTAAAAATGGCTTGAAAATTTCGAAGGGTACGTTCTATTTTGATCGAGATTTTTTGGGCGGAAATCATAGATTCGAATGTTTTTATATCAATAGATAAACTTTCAAAAACTATCTTGTCGTTTTTATGTACATCTCGCTTTTCGTAATTGTTCTTTTGGAATTATAAGCATCTTCAATATTTTTGCTTCGTATATAAACCATAAAATTGTATAAAATGGCCATAGACCATATGGGACAAAAATTTTGAAACATAATTCTATTCTAATTGGTCGAGGAATTTTAGTTTCTTGAATGAATAAAATAGTAAGAATGAAAATAAATTTAAGTATTTACTATCCATAAAATATCTGTTAGTTATATTTCTTGGCATTTTAGTTGCTTCCTCAACCTATTTTCACTATGATCACTAATATTCTAGAAGTATAACTGAGGCTTCAAAAATTTTGTGCCATATTGGGTAAATGGCTTACCTTAAAAAATTTATTAAGTAAACTGGCCATGACCATTTCTCCTCAGATCTGATTATCTCAGATTTTCAAAAAGTGTTTTGTTATAAAAAACAAAAACATAAGCAGTTTGATAAAAGAACTAAACACATATAAAACGCCTAGCCCATACCTTACAGCCATACTTGGGCGACTGACTTTCTACTTTATTTCACAATGTTGTGCTTGGTTTACACCCACCCAATTCATTATTGATTTTTATAATGTTGAATCCAACTTTATAAATGGATTAAAATTGAGGTCTTTTGATCAATGTTGAGTTATGTACTATTTAATTTTTGGGTTTAAAATATTTGATTTTTATAGTTAATTCAAGATTTAAACCCTTAATTTATCAAAAAACCACTGAGGTACTTTGCTGTGCCACACACTGCGGAAATGAAGATAATAAATATTCAAATTGAAAGTAAGATTTAATAGCATCTAAACCCTGTAGCATTAGCACCCACTTTAGCTAAAGTACAAATCTTACAAACCTGATCCTTAAATTCAGGAGTATAAGAAGCATCACAAAAAGGACACTTAACTAAAGGAGAACCTTTATAAATAGGAGTGAATGAACCGGAACAAATGGAAAACGGATTATAATGATCATAATCCAGTTCAATTTCATCTTTATTACTACGATCTGAAACCGTAAGTATTTGATTAGCCTAAACCCAAGAAAGTAAGAATTAATATAAGGAAAGCGGAGATACCTGTTTTGTCGTACTTTCTTGCGGGCCTAATTGTAACAAACGTTGTGCTAAGGATGCCGCAATAAGATAATTCTTAGCCTTAAAATTCAAAGTCATAGCTAGACGAAGGGTTAAGATCTGATGTTTTGGGTCCAAATCACAATGAGTGAAATAGCACGCATATTCCAATCCTTTTCTCATATCATGGAGTGAATCAGTGTCCAACTCTCGTCTAGCTATATCTATTAATAAACTAATGAGATATTCCCGACATATTGTCATTAATTCCATTATCTAAAATGAATGATAGCGCGGAAATACCTCTTCCGTTTCGGATTTATCTCTAGCTACTACAAGTACGAGTTTATGGATTAAATCGAGAAATCCTTGATAGCATTCTTGGATTTTACCACCAGTAAACAATTTATAGTTTTCTTTCAATTGTTCGATTAAAGTAACCAATGAAATCGATATTAAAGGTCTTTTCTTAATCTCCTTATCTTCTTCCCGATTTCTTCTCAGAGGGACCCAAATACCTTGCAAATTCGGAGAGATGGAAAGATGATTATGAGCCGCCAGGTAAATTTGTTCAAAACAAGGTTTCAAAGGTTCAAAATTAACGATAGCAAGTTGCCGATTAAGCAACTTAAAAGCGGATTCAAAGTTACCCGCCGCAATATGATCGGGTGCCAGGCTAGAATTCCGAGTCCACAAATCCGTTTCATTGGATCCATAAGCCGGCATTTGATATTCTTCATTACCCGCATTCGCCTGGAGACAAACATCATCTCCAATAGTAGCGTCATCGATCATCCAGCCTTCTCCAATATCATCATCGCCCAAATCAATATCTCCTCCAAATGGATCCACCTCTTCTTGATCTTCGTTAGGGAAAGCATCCTCGCCCCAGTTGACACCAACATCATCCAAATCCACTTGTGCACTTGAGATCGGATTATTTTCCAAAGCCTTAAAGAAATGTTCAAATGGGCCTTTTGAAACAGCCAGCAGAGGCCAATTGTCCACATTCCCATTTTCTTGATTAATGGCTTGCAGAGGTGTGTTAGGTTTAGGCAACTTCTCCAATAAGTCAGGAGGAATTTCATATTGCTTAACCATTTGGCCACATAATTCAGTCAAACCATTAGATTGAGCAGTTAAATAAGCTAAAGCTATTTGACCACTTTTCTTCAACACATGAACACGTTGTTGGACATTATTTAAGAGGAAAGAGTTTGTAAATAAAGGCTGATAATCCGATTTCGACTCCAACAACTTTTGAACTTTTCTAAGCTTCTCCAAATCAGCCTGAACGAAATAAAAATTACTCAATCTAGTTAGATTGCCCAATTTCTGCAAGCAAATTTCCACTATTTGGGAATCACCATAAAGTGTAGCTTCTTGGAAGAGTTTAGACCAACAAACCGAATTATCCAACAGCTTAGCAGATTCCAAAGCGACTTGCAAATTAGCACATTCGAGAGCCAATTCAAATCTAGTATGAACATCTTGCATGAAATGTAGTGCTATTTCGGCATACCCTCTTTTTCTCAAATAAGCAATGATAGCTTGGCCTACGAGGTTCGAATTACGAATATAATAAAGGACTTTATCGAAATCCATCATCTGCAACGCCAATTTAAACTTATATTCAGCATTATCAATAGTGATGAAACCTGGCTTCCAAGTTCGATCCAAATAATGTAATTGAGTCCCTTTCAATTTAGTAAGATAAATTGGATGTTCTAAAGTACAAATAATACCAGTTTCTCCAGATTGAGGCAGCAAATATTTCACATGATTCAGAGTGGAATAGATAAATACGTCATGGTCCCAAACCGCCGATTTCAATCTAATAGCTTCATGAAGTTGACAAATCATTTCGAAATCATTATTAACGATAGTGATCGCATGTCGCGACATAAATGCGATTTGAAAGCCCAAGTCAGGCTTAGCTTGAAAACAATACCGAACATCATTACACGGAACCGTATAAAGTTCTTTCTTTTGCGTAACATCATAATAAACGACAGTTGAAGGTGTAGAATACATGAAATTACCGCCTGGGGCAACGAAGACTTCAATAATAGATTGAGAAGAAGTAATTTGTTTGATCGATCGACCATCCATGGCCCTGATATCAATCTGCTGACCTTTCTTATCAAAAGTGACAAACTTGTTTCGAGTAATAAATAGAGCCGTATGAGCGGAGCCTTTCTGCACCCCATCACCACGATAAAGTTCATATGTTGCTACGTCATCAACGACTCTGGTTATTAAGACGGATTTGTCAGCTGGATTGTAAGACATGCAACGAACAGGTGGTATATAACTCTCTTCTTCCACCTTCAAAGTTAAGTTTACATTATCTTTATTGCTCTGATAATCCAATACACGGATCAAGTCCTTGTTCACATAAACGAGGGCATTTGGGAGTAATTGGTAAGCTGGCCTTTCCCGTTCCAATTTAAAGACTTCAAACCCATTATCATGGCCAGCGGCAAAGAGGGCCAGCGTAGGATGAGAAGCTAACGTCCAATATCTCTCAGAATCTCTTTTAAAAGATTTGATAAGGGTACGTTTTTTCGAATCCCAAGTTCTTAAAGTCTTATCTTCCGAATTAGAAACCAATATATTTTTTGTTGGATGAAAAGCAACGCAGCTAACATTGTTAAAATGTCCTCTACACGAATCGACTTCCCATGCTTTTGAATCATTAAATCGCCATAACTTAACCTGACGATCATCACCACCGGAGACTATTAGAGGTAAGGTAGGATGGAATTCCACCCAATTAACACCTTTCGAATGGCCTTCCAAGATAAATTTAACCGAAACATCGACGTTAGAAAACGCCTCCGTAGATTGGACTAAGGCGCCAAACCCATCCATACTAGACTTCTTCAACCCAGGTTTCTGATATTTACGTCTCAACACCGAGATATCCCAAACCCTAATGGTTAAATCCAAAGAGGCTGTAGCAATCAAATCTTCAGTCAAATGAAAACGAGCACACATAACGTAATGATTATGTCCTGTTAAAACAGCTATTGAAGTTCGAGATTGCCAATTCCAAATCCTACAAGTTTGATCGTCGCCGCAACTTAAAATCCATGGTAATTCAGGATGAAACCCGACCGTTCGAATATAATCCATATGTCCTTTTAATTGAAATTTCGGCTTGCGGGTTTTGAGGTCATAAACTTGTATAATTCTATCATCGCCACCAGAGCAAAATAATTCTTGAGTTTGATGGAATGCAACGCCTCTAACAGGTCCTAATCAATAGAATTAGAGGGGGTTGTATACCTTCATGTTCTTTAATAGTGTCTAATAATGTACCTAAACGATAATCCCATAATTGAATATTCCCATTATGTAACGATGCTAATATCCAAGTCCGTCTGCTATGAAATGCTAATCCTTTAACGCGACTGCTTTTATTTTCAAACTATATTGTTAGTTGGAAAGGTGGGCTACTTTGGTTAGTTGTTCCATTTTCTGATGAGGTGGCAAAATTGAAAAAGTTTCAAAAATTCAAGTTGATAGTAAAATTGCATCCATGAACTGGAAATCAAACATTAATGTTAGATAAGCTTGTATGCTTTGTATTTATTAAAATTTTGCATACAATTAAGAGATAAAATGATAATGAAAAGTCAATACAACCTATCTTGATTTTATGTTCTTTATAAGAAAAATAACTTCAGTTTTCGTTGATTCAAGCTAACCTCCTTCTTTTTTTTATTTGAGATTCATTATTTTTCTTAACTGCGGAGGTTAAAAGGACTAATTTTTACCACCTGTCGAAAAAAATTTTAACCTTGCAATTAATTTCGAAAAATGAAAAGTAAAATAAAAGAATATAATAAGCTTATTTTTAAGCTAAAATAGTTGTTATATCCTTTTGTTATTATAAATTAAACCACTAGGTTTGATTTTTATATGCTTTTTTTTGAACATTTCACGGTTTTTAAATCATTCTAACAGGATATGAACACATCATTGTTTCCATCTTTCTATTTTATATTTTCTTAATAATTCTTCGTTCTTATTACGTAAATTGCAAGGGTTAACTATTTTTTTAACAGGGGGTAAAAATTAGTTCTCACCTCCACTGCGGATAATTTTTTCAAAATGAATATGATAAACTCCATCCGACATTATCTTTCCTCCGAAACATTGAATAAAAGCCGTACCGATTGTATCATAAAATATGGCCAATTATTCCAAACATATAAAGGATTAAGGAAATGCTTGTACTTCAAATCTACCTCATCTGATTATTTAGGTTTTTGAATTCCGAATTATCGATTTGTAAGTCTACAAAGCCATATGAATATTTTTTACATTGTAAGAGGGAATATGACGAAGGCGAAGACACGGATAATGGTATCTTCTAATTGTTGTTTATATATATTTAGACGATGAGCTGAAGTTTATGATTGATGAAACCATCCAGTTGAAAACGAAAGAACGTTCTGATGGCAAATATTCTGAAATAACTATAGAATGGGTATCTAAACTCGTACACCCTCTCATCTAATGATCTGTGTGGGTTAGGGTGAATTAATGGAATTTGTTATTATAGAAAACGAATTTCAAGGCAAGAATTTCGTTCAAGACATAGATCGCTTTTTAGAAGGTGTTATTTGTTGTGTATTCGAGCGTAAGAATCAATGTTCAAGTGAGAATATTTCAAGTAAAGAAATTACCGACTTGATTCAACAAATGTATTCATTATATGTTTATTTGGTCTGTAGGAATTCCGCTTCTATTGGGACAGAGACTAAAGTACCTGAATTGAACTATTTGAAACCTACTTCTGTGGCTCCGAATACGGAAACTTTGCTAAGTTTGAAAGCCGAATTTTATGTTTATAATCCTAATTCTACTGCTTTTGAATTTGAAAATTCAGGCACATTGCAACTTGTAAAACAAACTAATGCACAATATAAATGTACACAATCTATTCTTAGTTAATTTATAGATTGGTTGATATTGTTAAAAGACAATGCTAAAGATGAAACAGGATTAATAATGAGTCAACTTGTAGATAATGGAATGAATCCTAATTTTAGTGAAGTATTCTCTCTCAAGAAATATAATTTTTATAGGATCATATTTCGTTTATTTGGATTTATAATTATAGTCCCCATCCTTACATTTTTAATTGATTTTGTATTTAGATGGTCGAATTTCGTCTTGGTCTGCTAAGTTTTCAACTATTCCAGATCTCTCTAAGTTTCATTTGTTGTTATCTCAATTGATTTATGAATCGATCAATCAAGCATCATTCAACAAGATGGAAGTATAACCACAATTGATTTAATTGAATTATAGAAAGTCGACCAGAATTATTATAATTCAATTTATCATCGAGATGATCCCATGGATTATGAAAATGTGGTTGATTATTGTATCTCTTACATTTTCCTATATTTTTATAGCATCATCGGAAGAGGAAGAAGATACCGGATTTACCTATCCAAAACAAAGCTTGATGTCAAGAAGAGAGAAAGAGAAACAAAAAGAACATAATGATAAATTAGAATTAAGTTACAAATATAATCGATCTTATGTCACTAAAGGCAACCAAATCTTAGTTTATAAACCCGGAAAACAAAACAAGATGAATACCGTAGCCACTATTAAAGATGTTTTACCTGGCTCATCTAAGATTGATAAGATTATGGCTCATGATCAGGACTCAAAATTGATCGTTAAGAATCAGAATAATCAAGTTGGAATTTTAGACATCGAAACGAATAGATTGATACAGAATTGGTCTTCTTCAAATTTGAGAGATTTCACTCACACTAATAAGTTAGCGCAAATTACGAGTGAACCGACTTATTTGGCTATTGACAATAATTCTATGTATAAAGTTGATACTAGGATCGATGCTAAAAATGGAAACGAAATTCAAGAAGGCAAAATGAGTTATAAAATCAATCCTGAATTTAACACCATCAAAACCTCTAATGAGGGTTGGATTGTTACTTCATCAAATAAAGGGGAGATAAGATTATATGATCGATTAGGAATTAGAGCCAAATCTTTATTACCTAATCTCGGTGACAAGATTATTAGTTTGGATGTCACTTTGAATGGACAATTCATATTAGCAACTACAAAATCGTACATCTTATTAATCGACACTACGCTGCAAGGCTCGAAAGGACCAACTGCTGGGGATAAATGGACCGGTTTCTTGAAATCCTTCCCAAAAGATAAGAAACCTGCTCCTATTAGACTTACGCTCAGTCCGCAGAACTTGGCATATCTAGGCTCGGAATTGGATTTCAAGCCTGCACGTTTCGATCTCATCAATCCAATGAATTCCAAAGCACACACCAAATCTAATCCAACTTCCCTCGATGAACGTTATATTGTGACTAGTAGTGGTAATTTAATGATCGTTTGGTCGCTTACGAAAGTATTGAAGGCTATGAAAAGTCCCTCAGGTGATAAGAAGGCATTTGATAATTTGGAATCTACTTATGTGATTGGACAATTCGATCAACAAGTGGTGGATAATCAATTCCAATTCAACAACAATAAGGATATTGTTGTTACGCTTAGAGATGAAGTTGCTGTCGTCCCTAAGAGAACTATGAAGAAATTGGTTTAAAGATTAAAATTTGCTTTTTAGGGTTGTGAGGTTAGTTAGAAATGTCTAAAAGACACTAAATTAAATCCATTTGTTTTATGGTATTGGTAGAAGAAAACTTAAATGTTTACTTACAAAATTAACCAATAAGTTAAGAATTAAGTCATACATAGGACCGTCATATTTTGTCTCGCTCTTTATTGTGGGAAAATAGTCACCCATTTCGATTTGTTCAGTTCTTTTTCGGTACATCACTGAATATATTTTGTAATATTTGATCCAGGAGCGGAGTCAAGATTGCGTGACCAGAAAGAGCAAAAAAAATCCGTGTATTTGGGTAATATAAAACCTTATTAACCAAGAAACATTTTTATTAATTATATAGACAAAGTAGTTAGAAAAATGCTTTTTTAATAACAAAAATACATAATTTTATCTTTTACAAGTCTATAAGCCCGTTCTTTCAAACTGGGTGAAAAATACGTTATGGAGAAAATATAAGATAATATTAATAATTATTTCGTATAAATTTAATGATTGACAATCTTTTATAATAAATTAAGTTATAATAGTATTTTTAGCTTATATATTAAAAATTTTAATATCTCAAACTCCTATAAAAATCATTATACCTTTATAATATGGCATAATATTTTTGAAGCCTCGGTTATAATTCTTTCATATTAGTGATCATAGTGAAAATAGGTTGAGGAAGCAACTAAAATGGCAAGAAATATAGCTAAGAGTTATTTTATGGATAGTAAATACTTGAATTTATTTTCATTCTTACTATTTTATGCATTCAAGATACTAAAATTTCTCGACCAATTAGAATAGAATTATGTAAGAAAATATTGTGCCATATAGATTATTATTATATAGTTTAACACAAACTATTTTTTGTAAAAATAATGTTATTTTTTTGAATAAGAATATAAAATAATATTAATTCAAGATCTCATGATTATAAGTTCAATGTTATATTCATT
The DNA here is from genome assembly GCA_002738285.1 of Holacanthella duospinosa. Lineage (NCBI taxonomy): Eukaryota > Metazoa > Arthropoda > Collembola > Poduromorpha > Neanuridae > Holacanthella > Holacanthella duospinosa. The sequence continues at coordinate 13,955 of NIPM01000664.1, forward strand.
AGATAATCTATATTTAGTAATAAAAAATTTATATAAAGAACATTTAAATCTTCTAATTAAAAATATATAAATCTTAATTAGATTAGTAAAGTTTAATAACTTGTATAGATTCTTAAATTGTATTTCTAAACATAATTATCATTGATGATTATATATGTAATTTATCTTTTATTATAATCTAATTGTTTAAGATTGATAATTTAAAGATTTACCAAATATATATAAAAACTTATTGATATCTTCTTTTAATTGTCTCTAACAATATTGAATTCTTTTTTAAGATACTTGAATCCTTTTCTCATAAATTAAGTTTAAATGTTTTTGTTTATAAAAAATTTTTTCTTCATTTTCAAATTATATAAGTGTTTTGGTTGAAATAAATTAAGAATAAAAATGACACGTGCTCAAATTTACTAAAAGGTTATTTACTCTAGAAAAAAGCTTTTAAAATCTAATATAGTCTAAGACACTCTCTAGAAAATTCTCTATCTTTTGGTATAATTTTTATGGTATTATCTTTAATCCTCTTAGTGTTATTGAGGGTCACATACACACACTCTAATTCTCGATTTTAGTAATATAGATTATTGGTATTTTAGAGCGAAAAACACCACTTAGACCCTCTAGGTCTTCTCTTGTTTTAATAGATCAGGGGGTCGCATCCTTCAAACTCTTCAGCTCCGCAACTGGTTCAATCGAAAATACAAGTGTTTCGCATTTATTAATTTCTACAAAACAAAAATTTATCTCAAAATGAATCCACCACCATTTCCACGACCAATAATGGGAGGAATACCACCTCCTATGATGGGCATACCACCCTTTATGCCAGGTGGACCAATGATGGGAAATCGCGGTACATTCATAATCCCTTTGCCAGAACCAAAAGAAGAATATTGTAAAGAACCTAATCGAACAGTCTATGTGAACAATTTAAATGAGAAAATCAGATTATCAAGTATTGAACCACCTTTTCATTGATGTTTAGCATTGAAGGAGGCTTTAAGGAAGAAATTTTCTAAATTAGGTGTTGTTTTAGAAGTTCAAGCTAAGAAGACTTTATATAAGAAAGGACAAGCTTATATCATTTATCAAGATTTAGAAAGTGCTATTAAAGCCGTTGAGAAGTTACATAACACTCCTTTATTTAATAAAGCTATGGTAAGATTCTCTTTCCTAATTATAATCTAGGGTGTGCAATTTTCGAAGAATAAATCGGATCTAATTTTATCTATGGAAGGTAAAGATGTAGAGGAAGCGAAAAACAAGCGGAAATTAGAACGAGGTAACCATCTTAAACCTAACTGTAATTTTGCTTTAGCTGGTAAGATTAAGGAACGCGAATTGAAGAAGAACAAGAAGGTTGATCGACCAAGTAACTCATTCTCTATTTTACTTTGTAGTTGTTAAGATGGCTGAACAAGTCGTTTTGAATAGAATCTTATTTATACAAAATTTACCCCAAGAAACAAGCATCGAAACTCTGACCCAATTATTTCAACAGTAACCCACACATCATTATCTTGCTATTTTCTTTGTGTTTGTTTTTGTTTTTAGGTATCCTGGCTTCAAAGAAGTACGTCCAATTCCAGGTAAACTAACTTTATGCTTCGTTGAATATGAAACAGAAATCCAAGCGGCTATGGTGAAAGACATGCTTATGAATTTTCATATCAAACCAGATCATCCGATCGTTACTTCCTTTGCTAGGAAATAATAAAATGGGAATTTTTTGACATTTAATCAGTGGTGTATAGGTAAAAATAGAGGTGTGGGAGCGCGCGTTTAATATGCTTAAAATAACAAAAGCGTATAAAGTATCATATTTTTACTTCTAAGTGGGCACTATTTAATATAAATTCTCAAAGGAAAAATGATAAAGGAGATGCTAAACAAATTTCCATATAACACTTTGAGGGACCTCCTTTGCTGACGCTTTCTTTGCTTGATTATCATGTGCTGAAAGATGACTTCGTAACCAAGATTTTACATAAGGTTCTGGATTCTACATTTCAATTGAGGGCCCATGAAGTTTTACCACTAACAAGTTTGATACATGCTCGATAAGCAGACGGGATCTTCTTTCCCTGTAAATTAGGTTCATATGGTTAAATCCACGCTCACATTCAGTCGAACTGCAAGCAATAATTTGAGAAAATTTTTTTAACGGTTTAAGTTCAACTGGAAATACTTTTTCTGTGCTGCAACGATACTCCCTGAGAGTATTCAACGTGGTGGCATACAACAAATTAAAACGTTTACACAGAGATTTGGTTTCATTCTGCCCGTAATTTAACTCAGCATTTGATGGTCAAGTGTCTGAGTCCAATATCTTGAATTCTTGCACTATAATTGAATCAGAAGTGTCAATTGTTCTTGCTTTAATGTTGTTAACGACACTGGTTATGAATTGATTTCTATGTATAAGAGGAATTTTGTTGTTTTCTATCGAATTAATTTCCTTAAACACCATTCTTGAAATAACTTCTTGCATTCCAGCAGACTTTCTTCCTTTTGACGTGGCACTTAAGGATTGTAGAAATAATATTGTTCTGCGGATCGATTTATCTGCACCAACTATAACTGTTTCCCTTTTCTGTAAACTTTCAGACAAAATGGAAAGCTCGAACAGGACGTCATGTATCAAAGCTAAGTTAAGCAAAAAATTCTTTGGAGTTATATACTTCTTAAGTCCAGAAAACATAGACTTTTCTGTCTTGTTCCGTCTTGAATCTTTAATGCAATTTTCGAAATGGTTATATAAGGAACTGTAGCTTTTCCATACAGCAGATACAGTTCTAAATTTTATGCAGTTTGTCAATGAAAATCTGAAAGTAATTAACGCCTTGAACTTCCGCTATAAAGTCTCCAACCGATAGTTGAAGCGTGTGGTTTAGACAATACCATAATATTAATTTAGGAAATTTCTCTTGTAACCTCTTTCCAACGCCTGAATTCTTGCCAAGCATTACATTTGCACCATCACTTGTAAAGCACACTAAATTCTCTCTAGGTAATTCTCATCAAATCCAAATTTAAGTAAACAACTTATGATGTATTCTGTATTTGTTGAAGACTTTTGATCTGGTAATTCAATCAAATTTAGAAACAAGTAAACTGGATGTTCTCCTTTTTCTACTTTTGCAAGAAGACAGATTATCAAACTGGATCGATGACTTAAGGTTGTGGATTCATTACAAGAATTGATATTTCCTTAAATGCTTAGGATTTGTTGACATACTTTTATAATCATCTTCTTTCCGATATGGTCAGTAATATTTGTGGCATTTAATCTGGAGCGCAGCCCCGTAGGAATTTTTTTCCGTTTAGTTCTTAAGCTGGATTAAGTCAAAGTGCTCAGAATATGGTCGATCATGTTTTGCGATAAAATACGCTGTTCGAAACACTTTTTCTGTCCCCTCTAAATCTGATCTGTGCATTTTTTCAACGATTGATTCGAATTTCTGGTTCTTAGCTTCTTGTAATATTTCTAAACGCCTCGTGTGAGATGCACTTTTCTTATGAATAGTGATTTTTTTCTTAAAGATGATAGCATTGAAACTTTATCTTTACTATTGGAAGAAACCGTAATTTTAGTCCATTCCTTTGAAATTGAAGAACCCTGAGTTGCATTTACACCTAAGCTTTCAAATTTAGAACAAGCATCACAACCAATTTTTCCAGATTTACACACAAGCCATGGGTATAACTTCTTCTGAAGCCAAATATCTTGAGTCCATACAATTGGCTAATCTTCAGTAACTGATTCTTCACTTTCTTCATCATCACTAGACTTACTACTTTCATTTTCGCTTTCACTGGATTCCTTATCCAAATCAGATTATTCACTTGGTTCACGTTGAGTTATTTCAGCCACTTTGGCTTTCTTCCCAAAAAAAGAGTCAATAGTACGTTGGACACGTTTTCCACTCATTTTCTAATTGGAATTTAATTTTTGATTTTTAATTTAATTTAAATTTTAGTATGCAAAGAAGCAACTTTTCTCATGTAGAGAAACATGTGAAATGAATATTTTTTAATTAAATACAGGTTTAAAAGGCAATTTTTTGACTACGGATGTTTCAAAGCGTTTCTTTCAGTTTATTTAATAAAGAAATAGACTTTCTACTTATTTTTATGAGAAAGAAAAGAAGAGTCATCAACTTTCATCATAAGGAAATGCAACTTTTGATTCAGCAGAACTGGAAAAATCATAGATTGTTCCGGAAATTTTTCTCAAAGGATTTAGGAAATCATTTAAAAATATTTTCGAAATTTCTATTCCAAAAAAGTATGGGAGCGGCGCCCCCACGTGCTTACCCTCCAATACATCACTGCATTTAATTCATTGAGTTCAAATTATTAGGGCGTTCCGAGCAAAGAGACACTCGAAAAAATTAAAATTAAAATTTTACTATAAAAGATATAAAGTTAAAAATTAGTATGTTTATAGATACGAACCTTCTGCATCAATTACACTTCTCCATCTTTCGGGTAACTTCTGGATATCATTCATAAAATCTTTAGCATTAAGCTCCTGAATTGCACTTTCTAGCTGAACTTCTAGTTCATGCCAATCATCATAACTTTTTTCCTTTAACTTCCTCTTTAATTTCCCAAAACAATTGAAATCAGGTGGGCTAATATCAGGGTATAAGGAAAATGATCACAAACCCTAATATTTTCATCAATAAAATACTGCTTTATAAGACTTGATTTATGCGGCTTAGCATTATCATGTAATATTAGGTTGTTCAGAAAGTATTTGTCACTTAATGCAAACCTTAATAGTGCATAAATTTTATGTACCTCCGTAAACTTCTTTCTATGCTGAATGTTTTTATATCAAAATTTAAATTTTATAAATAAAGTATAACGAAAAATTTCAATGGAAAATAAGATGTTTCTTCGATCATGTTATCTCTATGAATTTGATAATGGTTTATCGGCCGCAAAATCTGCCAGAAATATTCGAGAGATATATGGAAAGAAAGCTATACGTGACTCCAGATCCCGATATTGGTTTGCTAGATTCAAGCAAAATGATAGGACCCTCTAAGATCTTCAACGCAATGGGCGTCCAAAAATTATTTATCTTTCGGATTTAAAGGAGACTGTGGATACAGACCTGACTTTGACCACTCGAGAATTGGCTCAAAGGTTTCGATGAGCTCTAGATACAATAAAAAATAGCTTAAAACATATAGGAAAAGTATACAATCTCAGTAGATGGATTCCTCATATACTGTCAGAAAACAATAAAACACAACGGTTGGTCATTTGTTCTTCTCTCCTTTCTGTTGCTAAAAGAGGTGGCTTTTGGGACTCCATTTTGACAAATGATGAAAAATGGATCTTTATTGATAATTCAAGTCTTCATGGTGAGTGGTGTGACCAATATCAAGCCCCTAGTAGGACTCCAAAGACAAATAGATTCACAAAAAAAGTTATGCTGTGTGTATGGTGGAATACTCGTGGAATAATCCACTTTGAGATTTTAAAACCTAGTCAGACGGTAGATAGTAACCTCTACTATCTACAACTAGAGCGAGTAAACCAAAAACTCATTTATTTTCGGATAGATCCTACAAAAATAAGATTACTCATGATAATGCAAAACCGCATGTTTCAAAAATAACACAAAACAAAATTGAGATGCTATCTGGAAAATTTTACTACATACGCCTTTTAGCCCAGACCTTGCTCCATCCGATTATCATTTATTTAGATCGATGCAGCATGGCCTTCGGGACAAAAAATTTGGGAATGTCAAAAATGTTGAAAATTGGGTGTGCAACTTTTTTGCATCTAAAACAGGCGATTTCTATTCGAGTGGAATCAGAAAGTTGGATAATAGATGGAGTAAGGTCTTGGATGCAGAAGGTGATTATTTTCAAGATTAAATGTTTTTTAGTTTTTATTTTATGAATAAAATTTTGAACCTTAAAAACGCCAAAAACTTTCTGAACAACCTAATATTATAGGTACGTTGAATTTCTTATCAGGAAACCATTTGTCTAATAATTCAACTAGGAAGTTTTTATAGACATCTGAAGTTGCAGTCTCTTTAGGGGCACAGAGCTTCCAATAAGCAACACCTTGAAAATCCATTGCCACTATTAGCATTCTCTTTCTTTCATATTTAGATTGAAGTATAAATTCAGGTGGAACTTCATTCTTATTTCTCCAAGATCGAATCTGATCACGTTGGGGTTGCATGTATAAAGACACCTAAGTTTCATCTATTACCAAAGTTCGATTAATTAAGTTATTTTGTCTCGATAAGAGTTGCATATTGTTTTTACATGCTAACACTCTATGTTCTCTTTGTTCATCCGTGAGAAAATAAGGTACCCATTTACTTAATAATTTTTTCATTTCTAAATCATCTGTTAAATATAGAAATACTGTTGTTTTACTACAATTCACCCGCCTGGAAAGTTCGAGGCAAGACCATGTTCTAGTTTGGGCCAACAATTCTTTAATTTTATCTATTACATTTTCTTTTTTCGAGACATCACTTTTATCACCTCCTCGGCTATCTTCGACCACATTGTAGCCTCTCTTAAGCTTAGTAACTAATTTCTTGACTGTATTTAGTTTATAGGTACTATTTCCAATTGATTCAACTAATTCTTTATGAATTATCCCAGAACTGTGTCCCAGGATTACGCTAAATTTGATGAAAATCCGCTGTTCTTTATCTGAGATTGAACCTTTTAATTTTTGCAAGCTATTCATGATAATATTCAAAATATAATTATTTATAAATAAAGCTTGTAGTATATATAAATTAATTTAAAAGTCTTGATATTATTAAAGGCGTAATTAAACAAAATTCGAGTTGCTCTTTGCGCGGAACGCCCTAATATGCTTCCTTTTAAATAGTCTTTTATTATTTTTATCAACCAGAATAGCTTTTTACATAATTATTTGAATTTTTCAACCATAATAATACATTTTCTTCAAGAATTTACTCATTTTATCAACCAAAATATTCTGTTTTCTTCGAAAATTTCTTTCCATTTGGCCCACTGAACCCCTACAAAAAAGATTTGCAAAAAAATTTTAATTACGAATGAGCAATTTATTAAACATAATGCGTTCCCCAAGTGAAGATAAACCTATAGGAGGATTAGATCTATATTCCCGATTTGCATTAGCCGGAGCCTTAGGTTGTGCAATCACCCACGGGCTCTTAACTCCAGTCGATGTGGTATAATCCCAATGCCCATTTAATGCTTTTGTATAGGTTAAGACTAGGATGCAATTAGATCCTTCCATCTACAAAGGTGGTATGTTAAGTTCGTTCAAACTGATAGTGAAGAATGAAGGTTTTGGCGCCCTCCTCACCGGCTTGGGCCCCACCGTTGGTGGCTATTTCTTGCAAGGTGCGTTCAAATTTGGTGGCTATGAATTCTTTAAAAAGCAATTGATTGATTATTTTGGAGTTGAAAAGGCAACTCAAAACCGTACAACAGTTTATCTCGCCTCTAGTGCGATAGCAGAATTCTTCGCTGATATAGCTTTATGTCCATTAGAGGCAACTCGTATTAGATTAGTTTCCCAACCTACGTTTGCCAATGGACTATTTGGTGGTTTCGCAAGGTTGTTGAGGGAAGAAGGTGTTTTGAGAGGGTTTTATAGTGGATTTGGACCAATCTTGTTGAAACAAGTTCCCTATACTATGGCGAAATTCGTAGTTTTCGAGAAAGCTTCAGAACAAATTTATCAAACTCTCGGAAAACCAAAAGAGTCTTACTCATCAGGTCAAGCTACTGCTATTAATTTAGGCTCTGGTTTAATAGCTGGTATAGCAGCTGCTATCATTAGTCAGCCTGCTGATACTTTGTTGTCAAAGATTAACAAGCAGAAAGGTGCAGAAGGCTCAGTTATGTCGAGATTGATGACTATTGCTGGCGAATTGGGTGCGAGAGGTTTGTTTCTTGGCCTTGGCGCCAGAATTGTCATGGTTGGTACTCTCACTGCTGGTCAATTCGCTATTTATGGTGATATTAAGAGAATGTTGGGCGCTACTAATGCTATTGAATTGGCGAAGGTTAAGGCGTAGATTATTTTTCTTTCGGAATACATTTCTATTTTTAGAGATTTGTACTTTTTCGTCTCTACATGCAAATTCTTTGAAAATTTTCTAAATTTTGAAAAATCTTATCTCTCAAAAGCATATTACTTTGTAAAAATTTAATCATTTTATATAAACGACGACTAAATAAGAAACATAATGTTTTGATACATTTTTATCGAATCATTCGTTAGAATAAATATTGTCTATGAGCATATGTATTTCGGGCCTTACCTCTATTTGCTAAATGTGAGTTAAAAGTATCTGAATGCTTTTATACTCAACATTTTGATATTTGACAGCCTCGATTTTTCGAAAATGCAAAAGGTAATATCAAACCATGACGTCACAATTGAATTGATCAATCGAAATATCGCAATATAAAGACCGACAATATAGAAAACACAAAAACAAAACTAAATATATATTATTTAGAATATATTTGTTCGATTTTTCGTTATAAAAAACTTGATAGCTTTAGATGGTTCGTCCCATGTCGGTAACCTTCAGATTCAACCCAATTTATTCACTACAAGCCTAGAAAATCTTATCTATAGCCAAATTTGGTTCTTTTTAAAAATGTTATCTTGATTAAGTTATAAATGTTGTCTTAAAGTCGCTTTTAGACAATACAAGTTCTAAAAAACTAAGATTAACTAGTTCAAGTTAATTTAGAGGATTTTATTCCTTTTATTTTACTACCCAAAAAACTATTAAAAAACAAAAAACAAATTATTAAATAACCAATTTATCACACTTCCACTTTCTAGCAAATGTATCAATATTATTTTGAAAGCTCAATAAAAAGCAATGTTATTATAGATGCCTTTACGATGGCCAATGCTTCTATTAAATATTTATGTTCAGAATCTCGATTTTCATTAGGACACTGGTTTATAATAAAATCAAGATTGTGTTTATTTAAAAAACAATACAATGCAATATCGAGTCGTAGAATAAAGTATCTCAATTATAAATATTCATTTAGATGTATTAAATTGCTTCATTTTTGTTGAAATCTTATTCTCAATCTAACAAATTATAAAGAAAATTACATTTTTCAGATTAAGTTGGACATCTTTATATAAAACTTCTTTTTGATTAAGTCCCATGCGATCTTCATATTCTTTCTTCCTCTCTTCTAATTTATCGATAGTATCATTAATAGATTCATATTGTGGTGCATACATAATATTTAATAAAGAACCATAAAATGGATAATCGTCAATCTCGACTTTAGCCATCCTAAGGGATTGAGATTGTTAATTACTTTGCATAAAATACAGTGGAATATTTAATCCAAAATACATCATTATATTCATCCGATTTTTCATTCTCATCTAGTATTTTATAACTATATATCAATTATTTCTTGTAAAATACTCTTCAATTTCGCCAAATGCACCTAATAGAGCTAATAATTCCGATTTTAAGTTCAAATTAGGAACATTTTCAATAATAATATATCTATAATATAAGTTTAATGATGATACTTTGATTCTTGATTAACTGTGTACACTTTGGTTGCTCGTTCTAGTTTGCTTTTTCGATATTTTGGTCTCTCATTCATTTCAATATTTTTTTGAAATGTTGAGATCATTGAGAATACGAGTTCGAAAGTATAGTTCAACCTATGAACACTTAAATAAACTTATAGAATCTAAAAGCACTAATGTATGGGAGGCATATAATGAATTAATTATTAAACCTGATTCGAAAGAGATATTTAATTTAGATTTATGTAGGAAATTAGTTTCTTATGAAATTAGCAGCAATAAGAATAAAATTGAGTCAATTTATAGGATTAAAAGATTGTTTATCGATTTATCTCAATTAAACATTCTATTAGATTCACAATGCTATTTCCAATTATTCCAATTATTGAATATTGAAGAGATGGTTTCGTTATTAGAGGAGATGAAATTGCTAAAAATAGAATTGAATCCCAAATTCTACAATTTATTAATAAAATCATACTTAGAAGAAGATAATATGAAAGGAGCAAAATCTGCTTTGTTAGATATGAATCAATTTAATTTAATTCCCTCGATTCAAATCTTATGCAAATTACTAGAAAAAGAGTTAAAAGCAGATATAGAATCAGCCAATAAATTAATACGTCAATATAGCTTAGATTATAATATAGGTTTCAATTTACAATCCCAATATCATTGGCCTAGAAATATCGTTCAAGCATTTCTATCTCAATATTTATTATCTAATAATATCGATGGTTCTAATGAGTGGTTCAATATCCTATCTTGGTATGGAATTAGTGATTCTTATGCATTATCGCTCTATATCGATTATCACTTCTTAACTAAAAGAGCAAGCAAGGCAGAGAAAATATTTGAGACCTATCTGCATCTTGTTAATATCAAAGTACTCTTAAGCTATCTTAAAGGCTTGAAAAATAGTCAACTGATTGTTACTTATTATCAAAGGTTTGAACATCTTATTTTTGATGACGTTAATATCGAGTTTAGAACTACTATTTCTAACATTGTGATCAAGGCATTTATATCGCTTAACAGGCTTATAGATGCGATTGAATTATTTAAGTCTATAACACCTGACTCTATGACATACTTGCATATGGTTGAAGGCTTATGTAAGTATAATAAACTTGAGAAAGCAATCGATTTAGTAAATCAATTACAATTTAAGAAAACCAAGCAAGAACCGGAACTTTATTTTTATATTATCGATGCAGCGGTTAAGGAGAATAAACTGCTTATTTGTATTGAATTTTTAGATGCCTTGAATAATCTGAATTATCCAAACTTAGCTTTTTATAAAATTACGATGATGAAATTATTCAATTACTTATGTAGTAAGGAATGTTATGAAAAGGCCATTGAAGTTTATTCTTTTTTGAAGTTGAACAAGTATTTATTATCTCCTTATGAATATGCTGGTTTAATCAAAAGCATCTCCAAATCCGATATTTTGATGTCTAGGAAGATATTTGATGATTATATAGAATCAAATAGATTTTCGCAAAAAGTTTATTTGGCAATGATCTTAGCTTATTCAAAGAATAGGGATTATTTGAATATGAAATTGATATTCAATTATTACAAAATGCATCCTCAAGCAGAGCCAGACTTAGCTTTTTATGTCAACATAATGAGCGCATTTAATACTCTTATTATGCCAATTAATTCAATCGAATATTTGGATATTATTTTCTCTTATTTTTCTATGAAAGAAATAATGAACAAAACGTGCGTATTTGCTTACGCGATTGATGCATTTTCTAGCTTGGATGATCATAAAACTACTAACAAGTTATTTTATCAATACATCAACTTATCATTAAGCTATCCTTCTAAAGATTTTGGAGTACATGAAGCCTATTTTAAATCGTTAGTTAGAGCAGGACAATTCGAAGAATTCATCTTGTATTTGGAAAAGGAATTTAAAGATGATGGTTATGTACCAAGTAATGGGTTTTTGAGCTTGATTATTAAGACCAATTTCAAGCTTTTTGATCATCAATCTGCGTACCAAGCCTATCTCTGTCTTGCTTCTCTTTACCCGGATTTGAGACCTTACTTGAAGAATCTTTTTTATGAAAAATACGAGGAATTTAAAGATAAAGAAGTCGAACCTCATTATTTGAGCAATATCCCTGGTGTTCAATTTCTTTTAAACATTATTAATAAATTTTAATCTTTTGCTCACAAAACCTAAATTTTATCTAAAACTCAATTGAAAAATAAACATAAATCTATGATAAGAATATTTGATCAACTTTAGAACAGATTTTAAAAGACGCCTATTTAAAAATGGGTGTTGATTTAGTAACTCATAAAAACAAAAACAATAATAAAAGAGAATACATTTAAAGAAAGTACTAAGCTTTATGAACATCTTCTAAATTATTCAAGAATGTAACTTTGGAATCATCCTGATTATCTTCAAATGTATTGGAATAGTCCAAGTTCAAAAATTTCAAGCACAAAACCTTCAACTTTTTAAAAATATCGGGAATAGCCGGATCCAACAAAAAAGCCAGCATATTGAAGAAGCCAGAGCTATAAGGAAGGATATAGAAGAAATAAAGTGGAACTAAAGTACGTTCATTAATAATAATAAAATAACTATCAATAATAATATAACTTGCTTGCGTTATAATTGGTATGATTGGATATAGTATTATTCTTCGAGATATCTTAATCAACTTACTTTGTAACAACGCACTCTTTCTTTTCGATTCATCAAAATTATTTATCGGCTCTTCCAAGCCTTCACTTTTGCCATCAAAATACTTGGTCAATCGATTACTATTCTCAGCCAAAACTTTATTGAGCATTCTCGAGTGGCTATTCAAGACTAATATCACACGTATAACAATAAAGATGGTGTAAATAAAACAGATACATTCCCAAAAACCAATGGTCACCCAAAACATGAATAGATTAACTACATTAGTCTTGAACATAAAGAAGAGGACACAGACATCATTAGAAGTAGATATTGAGAATGGTATAATCGATATTATAAAGGCTAAACTAAAGCAACATATCACTATATATGTTTCATTAAATAATTTGTTTTGATATTTCAACAAGATTCTTGGTCTCAGCAAGGTGCCATGCAAATTGATCGTTATTGAGGTTGTGAAGAAGATATAACTTAAACTGGTGAAATACGTAATTGCGTTCAAAGTAGAGCATACGGGTGAATCGAAATTGGTGTTGAAGATGGTAGCGATGCAGAATAACAAATCACTTAAGCTAATCCAAAGGGACATTCTGAAGCTAAGTCTATTACAACTCTTCACCTTACATAATCTAGCCAGCATACTGATAATTAACACAATACTAGCACCAGCTAAAGATAGATAATTAGTTATGTTAGCAACGTAATCTACATTCGCTTTATCAGCTTCTGTGATACTTGAGTGGTATTTCACTTCCATGAATTGAAATTTTTTTATTGACTAGGTTGAAGTTTCATTTTAATACGATTTTCGTTTCTTGGTCATAGGGGTGGATTCTTCCTTTAAATTTTTTTAATGATGAGTGAGATATTCGCTTAGATCGGCCCTAATATTTTCTAGCTTTTTTAAATAGGTTTTTTATGTTATTAATACTTTAGTTTAAACTTATTTTACATTGTCTAACTTTATGCAAGGTGTGCTTCGCCACTTGTGTGGTAAAAGGACCAATTTAGTCCGAAAATCCTGTCTCAAAAAATACTAAAAATTTATATAGTGAATCAGCAATTACAAATTGATCCAGTCTAGGAAATTCCATACGTTCGTATAAATCTAGAAATTTTTGAAAATTTTCATTTACCACTGGCGTGTTTGCGAGCCTGCATCCGTGGCCCATGCTAACCAATCCGATCAAGCTTACTTTTCCTGCCCTGTCAAGCTGAACTAAAGATCCTCCACTATCTCCTTAACACGAGTCTAAACATTAAAATTGATTTAGAAACCTTTCCCACCGGAGCGATACCATGCACAAAGCTGGCTTTACAATAAAAAAAATTGTAAAATTTCTTACATTGTACATGAGGCAAATGTTTTTTCGTGATTTTGTTAATCTTTTTTCTTTATCAATTCCATGAACTATCAAATCTGTAGATTCCACACCATTTTCCAATGATCTGATTTGTATTTTTTTCATTAGACTTTATCGGGTTTTTAAGAACTATCAAAGCAATATCATTGTTTAGATAGTTATTTGTATTAAATTCCGGGTGAACAACAAACTTTTCTATAGAGTAAAGTGTCTTATGGCACTTTATTTTCGTTCACCCATTTTACTTATTAAATAATTAGTTGATTAATAATCATTAAAAATTTGGTTGATTTAAGAAGAGAATCAAAAAGGGACTACTCTGAACGAAAATAAAGTGCCTTATTATGTTCTATCATAAAAAATTCCACACAAAATCTTTTGCAATGCGCGGCTGTGAGTATCAATCTTTCTTTGATTATCGTTCCGAGGCAAATATGTTCGTTTTTAGCCTCACTACCCATAGCGCGTCTTTTTGCAAAACTGATGAGCCGCCTATCATAACACCCACTTCTTCATCCTGACATTCCACTGAAAACAACAATATTGTTATTAGGTTGTTGCATATTAGGGACATTTTATAAGGATAAGTTAGGATCATCATATCTCAAATGACAAGCTTCTTTTTATAGTAAAAATACACCAACTTACAATCAATTTAAGTTTGTACATATAATAACAAATTATATTATTTTTTAGAATGGATTACGAAAAAATAGTAATTAGAACCTATATTCGACACTATTGGAAAAGCGGATTAAGTGCTCCAAACAGTGAAAAAAATAAACTATATTTAAGTCCAAGGTAACATTAGCAATACTAAGGCAATAAGTTGGTTCAATCAACTCAATAAGGGTGATGTCTGCCTTTTAGATAAATCAAAGTCTGGAAGACTAACAACGAGGAATTGGCAAACTTAAATTGATTGTAAGTTGGTGTATTAAAAGCTTGTCATTTGAGATTCCTACCTTTTCCTTATAAAATGTCCCTAATATGCAACAACCTAATAGCAAAGAAAACATTGAATGATATAAGAAAATTTTATATATTTAAAGGCCATGAAAATTAATATTTACTGCCGATTTTCATTGAAGAGTTCCTATCTTTAATCAAATATGTTTGTTTTTATCCACCGTTAAATGTAGATTTGGATTTACAGAACTGTCAAGTTCCCGAAAATTATAACCAAGGACTTCAGTTCGGCCTAAATTGAAAGTTAAGAAAATCAAGAAACAAGCTAAGGACTTGGACTCTCCTATTTCACTAAAAGAAGTAAGGCTTGAAGTCAATAAAGCTTTTTTGAACCTTTGTTGATGTTTTTAAACTTAATTGTATTGATTATAAAATCAAGATAATAAAGTCTTGTTTATCATTTGAAATAGATCTGAACCGATTTATATCTTCTTAGTTCGACATATCACCCCTTTTTGAAATTTGGTCATTTCAGTCGATTGCTTTCTTGATTTTTCATACATGTCCATTGATCAATGTTATTATTAAAACATTCCACAAATTTAGGTTGAAGATATAAAATAATAAAGTTGTTATTTTTGATCAATTTTAAAATGTTTATCCAACTCAGTAAATTCAGAGTAGAAGCACTAAAATAAATAAAATTATGAATACTCTAAGCAATTCGATGCCATAAAGGGCGTCCACAGAAGCAGACATTTCTCTTATACTATGCATGGATAATTGAGGGATTCCGATATCAACTGTTCTGATCCCAAGTTTAGAGCTAAGAATAGGACCAATAGTTGAACCACAAGGCATATCATTTCTAACAACGAATTCCTAAAACAATGGGGGGAGGGAATGTACCTGTAATGGGAGATTATGCTCTTCTGCTATATGTTTCAATACCATAGAGGTGAAGGATGTCGTGGCATATCTCTGTAAATGACGTAATGAATGTTATGTGTGTTACTTGATTAGCATTCACTTTGATCACCACCCCGCCTCCCAGTTTAGGCTTATGATTAGCTTCATGCTTACTAGCATAATTAGGATGAACTGCATGAGCCATGTCAGCACTTAATAAGAAAGAATTTTGCATAGAATGCTCAAAAGCGACCTACAAAAACAATCTCAGATCGAAAATTTTACCTGACCAACGTCGGAAGATTTATGAGATTCAAATATGATACGTCTCAAAGCAGATTCTAACATTAATGAGTCGGCTCCATATGCTGATTGTGATCCGATTTCTTCGTGATCAAAAAATATGGCCATTCTAACATTAGATTCACCATCCAATTTATGAGAATCTAAACTTTGCAACAAACCCTAAAAAAATATCAACACAATAATGATTTGACTTCTAAAGCGGTATAAGTCATCATTAAATTATCTAATCTTTCAGATAAAATAAATTCGTTATTTATGCCCCCAGTTTGAGCTGGTTGATTATCATATAAGTTCAAATCTAAGTCTATTATTTTTGATACTTCTACGCCTATTTCATCAGCCAAAGTTTTTAAAAGGGCTTCATGATGACTTTCAGAACACTTAGGAGAACTAAATAAATAAAAATCACTGACACATGATGTTACTTGATATCTTCCTTTTTCATATCAATATCTGATGTGGTTTCTTTTTTAATAGGAAAAGTCGGTAATTTACCAGGTAATCCTTGACAAGTCAAAATCGGTATTAATTGTTCCTCTTTATTGAACTTGAAACCATCATTAACATCTCTATTAAGATGGATAGCCAAGTTTGGTATTCTCAAAATAGGTCTATAGTTTAATTTGAAGAGTTTACTTTCTGATATTAATTAATTTTGTTTTATATTCTTTATCTGAAGACTTTATCATCACTCTTCCAGCAATTGCTAAGTCTCTATCGAACCAGGTATGCCATAAACCTCCTCCATAGGTTTGTACTCCTACTTGTAAGTAATTTTCTTTGGTGATTTTCGACACAGGCTTTAATTTGAAACAAGGACTATCAGTATGAGCACCAACGATATTAAACCCATTTTCTGGTTTCTATAAAACTATATATAAAAAATGGGTACAAATTTCTTTCCAATAGAAAAAGCGAATAAAGTAGATTGATTTCTAGTAAAATAATAGCTTTTACCTAATTCTAATTTCCAAACCTCTTTTTCTAATAAATTTTGGAACCCTTTAGCTTCTAACTCTTTGCTTATGGTTTGGACACAATGATATGCGGATGGTATGCTTTCGTTTAAGAATTTTATCACCTTTTCTATTCTGCTATCTTTTGTCATCTTTTTAAATGATGTTAAACTTTTATGCGACTGATTATAGTTGGTTCATACTTATAAGTATAGTTATGACTTTGGTTGTATGCAATCTCAATTAAAATCATATCCAAATTGAATCAATAAATGCTGCTTTAAAAGATTTTTCAGTTAACTGCACGACACAAATTTTCTCATAGTATGAACATTTTGTTATGCACAATTCTAGAGAGCTTTTATGTCTACCAGAATCTTGGATCAGTGAAAATTCTGAAGTAAAATGATACAAAGTTATTAAATAAAAATTAATAAGGAAGCGAAGATTTTCTGTAATGAATCTTTATATGCTGATTCAGATTGTCTTTTCTATTAAATTTCTTCGTACACATATTGCACGAAAACACCTTATTATTTTGTAAATGGGTGATACTATGTCTTTTAAGATGCTCCATTCGTTTAAACTTCATATTACAGCCGGAGAAATTGCATTGTAATGTTTTATAAGTTTCTTGCGGGGAATAGGTCCTAGTGGAAATCTTGACAAAATGGGTGGTTGGAATCTTGATCACATCACTTGTGCATTTGAATAATTCCATAGCCTTTTCTCTTTGTTCTTCTACTTCTTGTTGCTGGTGGATTGCCCACTTGCCCGATTTTTCATGAGCCATCTCAGTCTCAGTCTCAGTCTCGGTCAGTACAGGCAAAGAATTCTTTCTCTTGTTTGATATAAATGTGTTGCGGAATGATGGAATTAGATCGAAAGAAGATATCGAAGGAAGCGATGGCCTTCTTTTATGCGCTGATTCGTTGATTGGGAATAGTGATCTCAAGGTTGGCAATTCCATTTTTTCCATGACTTGGCAATCGATGAATTTCGATTATACTTATAGTCGATTTTGTTTTACACGTTTGGTTTGGTAAAAGATTGAGTTCAAGGGGTTCAATCCCTTGAATCTTTTCCTTTAAGTTTAAGGTTTTTCCTTTCCTTAGTCTTTGGTTGATAAATATTTGGATTTAATTTCAGAGAGGAGTAAAATGATTCTGGCGTTTTATCGGCGAATTATAAAACACTTAATTCGAAGCCACAGAAAAATCAAAAAAAATCCCAAAGCTATGTAAAATCCATTATTTATTATGTACTATTTGTGTTTGTTTATTTTTGACTTTTCTTGTTTGACACAACATGGTTTAAGAATTTTAGGATGTGAAAATCTCAGACTATCGATGAATCAATATCCTAAAAGTGAAACTAAAGCAACTAAAAATAAATCTCAGAAACTGAGTTTACATACGTCCTTTTAATGCGAGTTATAAAAGGTAAAAAAGACTCAGGATTCAATGAAAGCTTGATTGAGGCGATTTTGATTGAGGAGCATATATAATGCCTCTATTTTCTACATTTTATTGACTATGAGGTTATAATCTCGATAATGGAGAGCTACGGACTGTGAGAAGCGGTTTCGGTGCAAGATCTCAGATGAAAAATCAAAAAGTATTTTTTATCCTCTACGATTAGCTCTGGGTAGAGCTTTGAAATAAAAATGTGACATCAAAAGGTTTTAAGTCTTTTGAAAACGCCCTCGACTCATAAAATAAATATTGTCAGGACAAAATTATTCAAAATGGTCTAGGCGCATTCTTTTATACAAGATATGACTATAACACGGAAATATGATTATAAAAGTTCAAATAAAACACCATCAAATCATTTGAAAGTAAAAATGATGGTATTTTCCAGTGATGGGAAAAATCAATGTTTTTTCATTAGTGAAATTTTATTGAATTTTGTGTAATTTAATCGATTGCTCAGTAAAAATAGGGTGAATGCTAGTGAAATTTAATGTAATCGGGTGTATTCAGATCGTTATATATCTTTTGATACATACATAAAAATAAATATTTATCCTTCAGTTTGCGTTAGAAAGTCAAAAATATCGATCAAAATTCAAGTGGACCGAATTGAAACTTTTCGAGAGATAAAGACATAAAATTTGGTATATAAAAAGCTCTAATCATGCATATCATTTTGGGATAAATAGTTTTATTAAAAAGGAAGCTTTTTTTTATATTTAGGATCAAAGTCCAGGAATTAAATTGTCAATGAACCGAATCGTAGCCGTCAAATTCAGATGACGCATTCATTTCACAATCCTCCTCCAATGCCCCAGGGCTTCTAACATCATTATAATTAGACTCTTTAGAAATTCTATTCAATTATCATTGAAGGAAATGTGACCGAAAGCACTATATCAGAATTGAACATCAATTTGCATTGAAGGTGCTCAAGATGAGCTTGATTTCTTTCATTGTTAAAATCTAAATACTTAGTTATCAAACTTTGTTCATTATTGATTGAAGTAGAAAGACTTTATACTTCATATATTGATTTTAAATCTTGATCATTAAATTCTTTGATTGAATCAGCATTTGATGTTAAATCTACAGTAGAATTTGTTGAATCAGTAATATTCAATTTATTATTGTTTTTCTTGTTCCCTAATTATTTAATTACTTTTATCAGCTAAACCTTCAAAAGTTGAAATGTGCTTTTTCAATCAAAGGTGCTCTTAAGTGGCTACAATACATACATTTGGCTCTTACCTTACCATTATCTATGACTTTATTAAAATGATTCCATTAAACGCTTATTGACTTTTTCCTCCTGCCATTGATTTGGAAAATTTTCTAGTCAATGAGTTGAAATTAAACTCAACCAATTTTAGCAGTAAATTACAAAACATCATAGTATAATTAATCTTTTTTGACAAAAATAGGTTTAGATGGTGTGTTTGTATCATAAATAAAGATCCCAAATCGATATAATGTCTTTTTAAAAAGTTATTAACAGGTTAAGTTTTTGATGAAATTTCGGATCAGGTATGTTATCTACCCCCAAGAGTAATCAGGTATATTAACTACCCCCCCCCAGAAAATAAACAGGTATGTTATCTACCACCGGGGCAGAATGGTGAATTGGAGCAATGGAGAGGGTCTACGAAGAATTGAGTTAATTAAAAATCAATTAATGTTTATTAATTGATATCAGGAACAAAATATAGGGTGATGTGCTCACAGATGGACTCGAAGGGAGTGGTGGTGAATCTGTCACACCATATGAATTCAAATAAATACTCTTTCTTGTACTCCCTGCATAAACCTTTCATCCGCTTTATTCTCATCTTCTGCCTGTTCCTGTATGACTCCACATTCTGTGTGTGGGCACCGGTCACAGGGTCCACAAAGTTTTCCTTGTGTTTCACAGACATGAACTCATATCCCCTTCTCCCTATTCCGGGGTACGATCCCCATCCGTCAGCCATTATTATGAACCCAGGTAGACACACTCTCTCTATGATGGACAGCAGGGTTCCTGCGTCCCGCTTCTCTACATATTCCATATAGCAACGGGCAGGGGAAAAGCTCGTGTCCATCACCCCAAATACCCACCTCTCCTCCTCAGGGGAAGTTCCCCTGTGGTACTTGGGGTTGTACCCGAACATGGATTCGTCCACTTGGCAGATGACTCCCGGACCACCGAGCCTGACCGGATTGTTATCGAAATGCTTTTTGCAGATCGACCACAAGAACTTGTAAAGCCGGACTATGCTCACCTTGGAAAGATTGGCAAGCACCATCACCTGTTTTTCAGGTAACTCCACCGCCCAGAGGTAAATCTCCAAAACCAGACATCGGAGCTCAACCCGAAACTCCTCAAAAATGCACACTGTTCTGATAGACCGGGTTGTCTTATATTTTCTGCACGTTTTTACCGTAAATTTCCACCTGAAGCCGTCTCTCACCCTGGCACACCTGGTCCATGTCATCGGACGTTCGCAAAAAGAACAGAAGACAGAAAATCTAAGCAACCCTAGTCCCTTCAAATAGATTATCAGTTTTTCTGGATACTCCCCAAGCATCGGATGAAATACCTCCAAATAGAAGCTGCTCTCCATTCCTGGGGTTCATTTTCCACCCCTATTTATACTTTTTCTTCCCTCCAATTTTAAACGGTAAACTTCCATTTCCCTCCAACTTTAACCGGTAGGTCTCAGGACCCTAAGCTGAAACAGTTATGTTATCTATCACCCAGAAAATAACAGGTATTTTATCTACCCCCTGGGGGTAGATAAAATACTTGATCCAAAATCTCATGTCCCATCACTGGTATTTTCGTTATTAAAATATAATATACAATTGATTAAGTGGAAATATAAGCCTTCATGGTCAAAACCCCCTTAGAATGGAAATAATAAAGCTTTATAAACTTCTTCATTGCTCTTATTTTTGGTAAAGGCTAAGAGAATACAGATTTCATATGGAAATATTTAAGCCACAAATTTACCTTACAATCACTTCTTAGACTAAATAAATAGATAATATAAATACTTATATAGTTCAAAAATGTTGATTATGTAGAAAAGGGATCAAAAATTATTTATCTTGTAAAATCATTATTTTATAAAGAAGATCAATAAGCTTTTTAAAATGACTAGATTGCGTATTTGAATGTTCAAATTATGTTTTATTAAATCAGATTATTTGAATAATCAATGAAATTTTATGTTCACATCAATGTTCGCCGTGAAATCCACTTTCGTGGCTAATGTGGCGAATTTCAAAAAAATTCATGCATACAATCAAAAGAAATTTTCTATAATCCTAACTAATAACCATAAATATAAATGGAGACCTATTTTACACACACCGAAGCGTTTCAACGCTTTCTCGAAGACGATGAACGAAGCTGTATCATAATTTAGATTAATATTTTAGTAATGCAAAAGGCTTTGAATAATTCTAACTTCAAATTACAAAAGTTAAGTTCACAACAATTTTATGAGTTATCCACCGATGTCTATGACGAACTAATAAGAAGAGAAGAATTGTCTGATTCAGGTATACCTTTAAAAATGGAATACTAATTATTTATAGTTGCTTTCTTACCTTTATCAAAAGTATTTTCAGGTAGACGAAACCAAGCACGTCAAAAACTAGCAACATTATCGAATGCTCGATTCACTGAATTGATAATTGATATTTATGGCGAATCAAACAAGAGAAGAGAGTCTAAAACCTATGTTAGGGATTTAGGCAAAATCATTTCTACTACTCATGCTAATGATAAAGAAAGTTATTTTGATGTGCTTGATAAAATGTTTAAAGACTTATCTGCCAGTGCTAACAGAAGAGCTCAAGGTGGTACTGATGGAGATAAAAAGAATTCCGTTGGCATTGACCATATCACTAAGAGATTTGAAGATGAATTAAGTTTAGCCTTTAATATATTTAGTATACTAGAATCTGTAACAGTCATGTTTGGTTAACCATTTTATTATAGGATGAAAGTATAGAAAAGGAAGGCGAAGTTGGTAGCAATAATGTAAATCTTGTCATTTATATTTTATTAGATCCTCACTGTAGAATTGACTAATTCCAAAAATGAGATTATAGCTTTGAGATTACAAATCGATTCTTTGCGTATAGAATCTTCGAAATATAAACAAGACATCAAATCCATGGAAATTGAGAACAATCGACTATCACTACTAAATGAAGGATCTAATACAAAAGATAAAGAAATGATAAAATATTTACAAGATCAAGTAAACTTCTAAAATATCAACTTTTTCTATAGGTTGTTAAATTAAAGAAAGAAATTATCAAATTACGAACACCTACTACACCTTTAAGTACTTGAAAACTTTGTTTATTTTTAGGTCGAAATAGATCATCAACAATAAATGATAGAAGCTCAATAGTTCAAGCAATCGTGAACGAAAAAATCATTGAAAAATCAAACGAATTATTACCAAAAACCGACAAAGTTCCATCAAAGGCAACCGAAAAGATTTTAAAACAATCACTTTCATCTCTAAATAACGCATTACCACAATCAACAGATTATAAGAAGGCTTTGAATGATGATTCTTTATCCAATTTTAGTGGTTCTTCGAGTGATACTTCATCTAGAAAACCTTCGTTTGTTACTACTGGTAATTGGACAGATAAAGTCAATATCCATCCCCCATCAACACAACTTAGTAAGCCAAATTTACATTCCGATCTCTATGAAGCCAAAGAAGAGATTGAGAAATATCGATCAGTTTGTAAAGCCCAGAATTCACAAGAATTAATTACAAGTTTGAAAATGCTAATAGTGAAGTCCAAGAAAGTGGTTAAAGAAGTGGATATTTGTGTTCAGATGAACAAGCAAAATGCTGATAAATCCTTAGTATATCAAAACAAAGATATTATAACTCAGTCACTGACTAATCTTACCAGAATCACTAAGGAGTTTTATTCTAAAGGTGAAGACCCAGTTAAAAAAGCTGCTGTTTATTTGAATAATCTTACCAACTCCTTCGACTCCTTATATTCTTTCCTCGCTAACGATCTCAACAAGGATGAACATAAAGATTTCGTTTATTTTGATATGCCTAATTCACAACAACCAATACCGTTAATCAATTTATATCAGAGTCAAGATAATAGTATTAAAACTACCTCATCACCATTAATGAAGTTAGATTTCGATGATAAAGAAATTGCGAAAATTGAATACCCCAATCATTCTCCTATGATGAATAACATTTCTTTTAATGGTAATACTGATGGATTTGTAATCCCAAAAGAACCTATCTCAAATGAAAATAAGCTACACGATGATGATTCTTATGTTTTGGAATCTGCATTAAGAGATCTTGATGAGTCATTTGCTGATTTAGAATATAAGGAAGAAAAACATAATCAAATATCATTAGAATCGGAAGATGAATTGGATGTTTTAGATCAAGATATTGAAGATGAACAATTTAGTCTAAGTGATGGGCCAAAACGTAATCCTGGACTTATGAAGGAATTGAAGATCAAATTAGACACATCTAAAGAAGTGATTAAAATACAGAAACCAGAAGCCCAAAAAGAACCTTCTAAAGAAGTTGAGGAAGAAGTAATTGAAAATGAGGATAAATCTACTAGAGGATTAAAACGATCGACTTCAAATGTTACCCTCGATGGCCCATCCTTTGAAAAAGATATTAGTGATAAATTTAAATATGATGATTTAGTACGCAAGATAAGTAGAGCGAAAGGCATCACACCACCGAAGAAGAAACCTCCACCTTCTAAAGAAAAATCGAAACTCGCAAATACACCCACACAGGCAAATCAGATCCAACAAGAAAACCAAGCTAATCTGTTAAAACGGAGAGAAGATGATGATAGAGTTAAGGAGGGTCAGAAAGAAATGTTAGATTTGTTTAATTCTAACATTAAAGAGATTATGGAAAAAGAGAATGAAAATATGATCAATACGATTCATTTCATATTGAAGAAATTTCGATCGGCAACCCTAACGAGTGACATCAAACCCAGTCTGGAAAAGGTTGATGAAATTGTTCATCGAATTGTACATCAATTAGAACAACTGAAAATTGCTGATACTAACCTATTGAGCAAAGTGGAAGGGAAATTGTCGGCCCTCAAAGTGAGTTTCTCTTATTTTGTTTCGCAGAGAAATGATCTGTATGATTTGATCAGGGAGCAGATGAAAGATGCAAAAGTGGTTGGGCCGAATGTAGAAAAACGATTGAGAGGTGTGAAACAGAAAATCACTACTAATGCGTTTGTAATCTCTGGTCATATTAAGGAATTATTGATTTTGTTGAGTTAATAAAAAGGTTTTTATTTACATTTATTTGACCTCCTCATCCCTTGATGATCAGTTACCATTTTACTCGTTGTATAAATAGAATCATGATTTACTGTTGATAAGATGGTATTGCCATTATCTATTGTTGAGATTGTGTTGCAAAACTTACAAAATCCACGTAAATACAAACAGGTATGTCGTGACTGGCACTCTATAATCGAAAAGAAACAAATGCAAAAGATAGAAGATACAACCAATTTAGATCTTGGTTTAATACAAAAATATAAGAACCAAATACACGAAATCAACTTCCGAGATGACTACTTCAACCTACCAATATTCGAAGAAATACTTTCTCAGAGTGAACGATTGAGAAGTATCAAGATTAATGCCGAATATATCGACACAATTAGGACTATACAACCATTACTATTAGATATTAAGAATAAAGGTGGAGTAAGAGAGTTAGAATTGAATATTTATTACAGTTTGCATAAGAATTATATAATTTCATTATTATCTTGCTTTCCTAACCTCGTCAGTATTTCTATCTGCATTCTGCAAGATGAAAAACTTATTATGGATAAACTGGCTAAATTTAAACATCTTAAATATCTCTATTTGACGTTATTGAACTATAATCCTGATTTAGTGTATAGAATAGTTCGAGAAATCAAGTTGATTGATTTGAGCTTAGATTTCATCAATAATTCGAGAAATCACTCGAGTCCGTTATTACCGTTAGATGAAAAGATGACTGGACTGAAATCTTTGAAATTGAAAGGCGAGGCTTATTTCTCATTATGTGCTTCACAATTCCCAAAATTGACATGTTTAGAATTACAAAATAAAAGAAATGAATTTAAAGGTAATTGGGAAAACAAATTCAATATATTGAGATTATATGAAGTCAATTTATATATGATTGAGCAAGTTGGTGATGGTCTGAAGGAATTGTCGATTAATTCTAATTTCATTGATTTATATACTTTGCCTTGTAAGGATAACTTGACGTCATTATTTTTACATTCAAACACATTGACTATAAAAGATATGAACTTACTATCAGTAAAATATCTTAATTTGAAAGAGATAGGAATGAGGACTTTGAAAGAATCTGAGGAAACCAAGCTTATTGGACCCAAGATTGTTAAATTATGGTTTTATAAATTCGAATCATCCTCTATCGATATTTTAGAATTTATATTGGGACAAATAAGTTGCATTCATATTGGCCATTCCTATTTCCTACTTCAATATCTATATAAAACTAGACCTGAGCTTAATGTTGAGAGTTATTTAGACTAATAAATATTTTTTTTCAAACAATATCAATTTATATAAAGATTAACGATAGATATGGAGATAATGTCCTTTTTTCTTATTAATACAATCAAGACAATCTTTTCGAAAACCAAATTTTATCTTCGGGTTACTCATCTATTTAATAAAGATTTATATGCGATACTTTCGGGCTTAAATTGAGTGTTTGAAATTGCTGTTTCACTTGATTTGTATTCCAATTCTAATGATATTAATAAAAATAAAAAAATACATAACATAATCTTTTACTTATACACTATATAAAATAAATAATTGAATATTACGGTCATTTGTTCTTGTGGTCTTTTCATTTTCTATTATTTTGGTTTCTTTTGACGTTTTTATAATTGGCACAATATTTTTGAAGCCTCGGTTATAATTCTTTCATATTAATGCATCATAGTGAAAATAGGTTGAGGAAGCAACTAAAATGGCAAGGAATATAACTAACAGATATTTTATGGATAGTAAATACTTGAATTTATTTTCATTCTTACTATTTTATGCATTCAAGAAACTAAAATTTCTCGACCAATTAGAATAGAATTGTTTCAAAAATATTCTGCCATTTGAATTTTGAGGCATTATTGCGTTATGAATTCCTCCCTAGAGTCGGAAATAACATCTTGCAATGAAGAGCTCGAATTACGAACGTCGGTCATCAACATTAGTCTTATAAAAGAGACTGAGGAGAGAGGTAAGAATATTAGTTTGGAAATTAGTAATTTGATGAAGAAATTAAATCAGTCTCTTACCCAAGTATAACTCATCCTCTTATTTATTTTGTGTGGAAATAGTATTCGGAGATTTGTTTACAAACTCAATCTTTATCTGTTCGTTCTATATCCGGATTGAAAGGTGCTTTAATTGAATTAGAAAAAGAGTTTAAGAAATTATGTTATCTTTGTTCCGAATTAGAAAGTGAACAGAGTAAAATTCATGTAACTTATGCCGAACTGTAGCTCCAAATTCTAATTTTTATATTAGTAAAGGATTAAGAAAAGAATTACAACATTTGTATCAAGTATTGAGTTAAATTTTTTTATCATTTTAATAATTAAAAAGTACCCAATTTGTTTAAAATAACATTAGTCTTATCCCTGATCTGTGATATACGTATATCACAATTATACAATAAGGTTTGTTGATAATGCCATTGATAACCAGGTGAATCCTTAAGAGATCTCCTTGAAGTACTGGAGGACCATTTTGATAAATCGACAACTTTCGGATTTAGTCCAATAAAATGAACATCCTAAACAAATACATAAAATCAAGTGAGGAGAAGATACCTTCATTAAAGCTTGACTTTCTACTGCCACTTTTTTCAATTCATTATAATCGTCCTCGCATAATTGCGTCTTTGATTTAGATTGATTCCATTGTACATTCCAACCAAATCTTCCGTTATAAAAAGAATTTTTCCAATTCAAAGCTTTAAGTTTCGAATTCTCTCTTGATAAATAAGCGATTGAATCTTTCAAAGCATTGCTATTCTTATTATCATTACCAAGAGATGAAGCATGAAACATCTCACTACCCATAGAAATGGAATCATGTTTCCCATCTGGTGATTTTAAAGTAGATTTTTGACTAATTTCAGCTTCTAATCTATCTAAATTTGATTGTAATTTCTCAATAGCCTCTTGATAAGTACGAATCTGTTCATTTAAATCCTCAATCTTAATCCTTTGATTTTCAATAAAAGGTTTATTGTTTTGTGATGAAGTTAATTTTTTTTCAAGCAATTGGATTTTGACTAAATATTCTTGATTGTTCTCTTCTTTCTCCCTAATCTGTATTAATAGGGCTTGTCTTTCTTTAGTCACTTCCTTCATTTCAGTTTCAAGCTTTTCATTATTTCCAGCTTCTTTCTTGATCTCATGTGATCTCAACATCCATGGTAGGTCAGTTGGTGTTAGTTCTGCGAATACGTCGATTTCAATGATATGTTTATAAAAATTCGATGATTCAGCTATAATAAAATCAATATATTCCATAAATTCTTGTTTTTCATCCATCGAAAGGATATCCTGAATTTTCTGGAATTCAATTTTTTCGCCTTTTTCTTTGAGTTGTAGAATGTATTCTTCGATTTCAAGCTTAATTTCATTCGAACGACGAGTCAATAATTGATGTTTCTCATGTAACTTTGGGATGATTTCAATATCCTCTTGCAAGAATTGGTATCTAGAAGCTTTATGTTCCAATTCTCTCAATAATTTCTTCAAAACTGACCCAACCGAAGAATATTTTTCCAACCCATTTCTTAATGGATTCAATACAAGGCTAGAAAACTCATCCATATCATTCTCATCTATAAGTGAAGATTGATCTTTAAATAATAGAACTTGTTCCACTACTTGAAAATTCGAAAATACAAGCTCAGTTTCATCAATAATAGATTTAATATAAGTAATATTGATTTGAGTTTGTGAAATCCGGTTATCATTCTTGAATCCTGTCTCCATGATAGATTGTATTTTATCTATTATGGATTCGATATCATTAAACCAGGTAGATGACTTAAATTCTTCTTTTCTCAAAAGATCAATCAATGAATCAACCATATTCTCATAATCACTAAGTTCGCTAGTATATTTAGATAATCCTAAGAATGTTTCTGGTGTACTTGTGTTGATATATGAGTTTAAAATGTAAATAATGTAAGCAAGTTGATTTAACTTTAGCTTGAACTAAAAATAAGATTTACAAGATTACTGAAATATCCATACTTTGAGTAGTCGAAGTCAATTCTTTAAAACTAAACGTTTCACTATTTATAAGCTCGTTGAAATCATTCGTTGACTTTTCTACCAAACTTTTCCCGATCAATATAGACTTGAAAGCGACTCTTTTTAAAGTCAATATTGCATTAATAGCATTGGAATCTTTCTTAAAAAAAGATGCAGGTAAATAAGGCTTGATCAAAGCGATATTTTCTTTGGCTTGTGAAGCTTCGAATTTCTTTAAGTCCAAATCAATAGTCTTAGCTTGTGCTTTTAATACTGTATTATGTAATTTCGTATTCAAAGACATCATAGCTTTCGATTGCGATGAAAGCTCTTCTTGATGATATTGTTGATTCTTTTCTTTTGCTTTCAAACTATTTAAATCTGATTGAAGGTTTGAAACAAGCTGACGGAACTGATTAATCGTATTCTCATAATCTATAATAGTTTCTTCATTACTTTCTAATTTAATAAGCGCCTCCATTAAAAGGCTATCCTTTTTATCCAATTCTTCTTGCATCTGTTTGATAGTATAGGTGTGATTTTCTTCTAATTCATCACTTATATCTTTGAGTGCTTCTAAATCATCAATATTAGCTTTTAAATCTTCGATTTTCTCGCTTAAATTAAGATTATTTTCGGATAACTTTTCAATAAGTTCCTCCGAATCCATAGCAAGGTCTAATCTTTGTTTTAGATCATTAATTTGATCCTCTGCTATAATAAGAGCCTCTTTATTCATCTCGTTTTTAGTTTTCATGTCATTATAAAGGGAAGCATCTTTCTCAAACTCTTTGAGCCTTATTTGTAATTCTTTTTCTTTTTCATTACTAACATCACGTAACTTAACAAGAGCTTCTTTTAACCTTTCGATTTGACCTTCGAATTTCTTTCTATCTACCGAAGCTAGAACTTCAGCGCCCAACTCACCATCTACATTGCTATGAGCTCGTAATGTGTCTTGAGTTTCTTCGTAATTTTCGGTAAGGAGCTCAAGTTCTTGTTCTAATTGCTCGATACGTTCTTCAGCCATTTCTTTATCTAGAGTGATGGATTCCAAAGTATCATTTGCATCAGCAATTTTGGATTCTAGATTATGTTTTTCATCGTTAAAATCGTGAAGCTCCTTCTTCATTGTTTTGTTCTCATTTTGTAACTCAATAATCTTACTCTGCAACTTATTTTTAATTATAACACTTTGCTCGTACAGGCTTCGTTCCTTCTCAAATTTAGACCATTTTTCTCTATCTTCTGCTCGCTTCATTTCCAACACTTTGAGCTTGATTTTCATTTCCTCTATCTCTCTATTTGATGAAACTACAGGAGTTATAGATGAATCCGCCTTTAATAATTTTTCAGAACCAGGAACTTTATTTGAAGCTACCTCTACGCTTAAAGAAGAAGTAGGTTTATCATAACTAGAAGGATCGATTGATACATTTCTTTGAGGGCTAGTTGGTGAAATTGAATCACCTCCTACAGAATTAAATGGATTTCTTTTCTTTCTTATCTCTACTAATTGTCTGGTAATATCAAAAGGAAGATTAATGGACCCTCTTTTGCTCTTAGGTCTATTTGAACTTAAACTAGATGTACCTGAAATATCTCTATTAACAGATACGGCTCGAGAATGACCAGGTATTCTAATATTTTGAGCTTCTTGGTCATCATTCTAAACCAAATTAGAAATCAAAGTAAAGTACCTGAATAAGCTTTGTGACAGAAGGTCGAACAAAAATGCCGTGATTATCTTTACAATTAAAATATTGCACTTCATCTACAGTACCGTTATTCTTTCCTTCTTCTAAATCTAATTCAATTCCAACCCATTTTCCTGTAGAAAAGCTTGTCTCTCCATAAAACCTTACTGTTCCTACACTTCCTAATACTTCAACTCGATCTTCAATATTGAATATTAGAAGTGGTACTGGTATTGGATTGCCAGTTGTGGGAATATGTGATACAATCCGTCTATGGCTCATTTAATTCGACGCAATTGTGGTAAAAATTCAATTGTGATTTCTCAGGAGCATGAATGCAAATTATCGATAGAATTGGCAAAACAAGGTGTTTTATATTCATATGTTTAGATATATTATTGAATATCTACTTTGATTTTGATTATTTACTTGGTATTGTCTATGATGCAATCATTTTAAGACTGCTCAAGTGGGCTTTACTCGCAGAGAGAATAATACAAAAATAACACAGAATTTCTAGCATTTATATTAATACTGTTAATCCTTTTTACATTTTAAGTTTTGATAAATGCGTTATTGAATTCGTAACTTTATTTTGGGTGAACTTTTCCAAAAATTACGTTTTTCAAAATGGCAGACATAGTAACTATTAGGGTAAAATTTTAGAGTAAAGAAAAGAAGGAAGAATATAAGGAAGCATTTAAGCTATTCGACAAAGATGGTGACGGTTCAATTACTGTGGAGGAATTCAAACAAGTCTTGTCCAAGTTTACTAAAAAAGAAGACAAATCCCTTAGTGATGAAGAAATACGCGATTTCATTGGAGATTCGGATTTAAACGATGACGGAGTAATAGATTTCGAAGAGTTTCTTCAATTAATGGAGAAAAAAAATAAAGAGAAAGCTGAAGGGGAGGAGGATGAATCTGAAATTAAAGCTGCATTTGATGCATTTGATGAAGACGGTAATGGGTATATTACAAGGGAAGAACTTAAAAAGGCTATGGGAAATTTGGGGGAAAATCTTACTGAAGAAGAGATAGATATGATGTGCGCTGAAGCAGATACGGATATGGATGGTAATATTAGCTTTGAAGAGTTTAAGAAAATGATGGTAATTTAAAATATAATTTTTAGAGCTAACTTTTTTTTATTAAAACTAGTAATAGTTTCTTATTATATCTTCTTTTTTACGAATGAATTGATACAGTATTTCACCTATTAATAAACATATCCTAATTAGAATTTATACCATTTCAATTGATCATATAAAAAGGTGTGAACTGGAGTACCTCTTTAGATTAGTACGTACACCACTCGTTTTTGTAAAATGATATTGGCTGCGCCTCAGAGCACATGGGATGTTAAATTTTACTACCAGGTGTTTACCATTAGCTGTATATTTACTTATTGATAGTATATCGACTCTTACTCATTCATTTGAATAAAAAATAGATTATTTTGTCTGAACATAGTGATACTGCGCAACTTTTCTCAATTCAACCAAATGCAAAGTTTTAAAATTGCAAAGACGGAAAAGAACCTAAAATTATAAATGGAAGAGAATTATTAGCATATATAGGATTATATACAATTGTTGGGCTCATAGTATTAGGTGTTTATTTAGCTATCAAATGTATATGGCACTTTATTTTCGTTTAGAGTAGTCCCTTTTTGATTCTTTGCTTAATTCAACCAAGTTTTTAATGAATTTAGATTATTCTCATTCTTGATCAACCAATTATTTAATAAGTAAAATGGGGACTACTCTGAACGAAAATAAACTCCCATATGGGACAAAATTTTTGAAACATAATTATATTCTAATTAGTCGAGGAATTTTAGTTTCTTGAATGCATAAAATAGTAAATAAATTTACTATCCATAAAATATCTCTTAGCTATATTTCTTGCTATTTTAGTTGCTTCCTCAACCTATTTTCACTGTGATGAATTAATACTAGAATTATAACCGAGGCTTCTAAAATTTTGTGCCATATCTAAGACTTTCCCGTCCAGTTAAATTAAATTATCATTTTCACTTATAAAACGGATGGATTATAAAAAAGATTTAATTTAATTTTAAACAAGCAATTCTCAATTTGGATTTACTTTTTTGAGGTAGTGAATTATAAGCAGACGATTCTGCTTGGAGGACATTCTTTGCCAATCCTTGGAAATTAATAAATCTCTGTAACACCATGGAAAGCGACCTAAACTTAGACCAATTAATCTGTTTCAAATCTTTCCAAAGTAGAGTATTAAATTGATTTAACTTATCAACTTTATATTTGCGGAACAAATTTTCATTTAACAGCTGATGTTCTACTGAATCTTCCTTACTTGTTATTGGTGGACTAGGAAATTGATTGAATAAATCATCATCCTTAGTACAATTACTATCTAGGGAATGATTTTTGGAATGATCATTATCCGGTAAATGCATCTCTAATCGAGAATCACGATCATCTCTAAAACGAGTAGATAGTTCACCAATATGAGTGATATCAGATAAGAAAAGTCCAATAAAAGGAACGGAGCCAATGTCATGATTCTTATTACCATTAGAAAACACTTTTTTAATAGACCAATGTTCCATCTGAGTATTATTGGAGACAGAATCCGATGTAGTGGTCATCTCTTCAAATGGTTTCATCACTTTTCTAAGGGCACGCCAATTATAACTGGGGTCTACTAATCTGATCAATTCAGACCAAGTATTGGAATCATGTTGATTCAAATTCCAATATTCCTCACCTGCATTATCGGGGCACAACTTGGATGATTGCATAGCTAGAAGAATAGAAACCAGACTAAACCAATTATTTTTCAATAAACATTTATGAGCAATCCTGATCAATTTACTTGCTGTCTTCTTTAATTCATCTTTAGATGGCGAAGTTTCGATTAATATCTTGAGAGCCCAGTCGTGTACCTTATTGAATCTATCGATCGATTTATTCAGAGAGCTTGATGGATTGCTACCATTTTGTAATCTATCAATGAAATCAGACCAAGTAATATTAATCACAAACCCAGCATCAATAATAGCTAATTGATGAGCAATTAATTCGGATCGATATTCGAGGATATCTATCTTCTTGTTGATTTCATTCTGAATGGAATGGATTGGGAAGATTGATTGGGATTTCTTTTTACTTATATCTGAGAAGTTTTTAATCTCCCCAAGCTTCATATTGGCTGATTCCTCTATTTTCTTTTTTGGAGCTTTCTTATCACTCTGCACTAATCCTGACAAAAACTTGTTATTGATAAGGTATTCGGTATCCAAAGAGGAGAGTTTGATGGAATCTTTATTCTTATCAACTTTCTCTATTCTAGTATCAGTCGTCGATACTTTGTAAATACCGTTTTTATCTGTAGATTTGGTGATTGCTTCTTCATATAGACTTTTATCGCCAAATATCTTCTTTAATTTCTTCCAACTTGATGTTTTGATGTTCTTAACATTAGAACTACCTTGTACTTCACCCGATTTGAAGCTTTTCAAACTATTAATCTTAGATGAAGGAGGTGGACTGAGAGAATAAGATAATGAAGAATTAACACCTGAGCTATTCGATAGATTAGTGAAGTTCAAGAAATCAGTAGGAAATTCCTTGAAAGAAGGCACACTTTGTCTTGATAAATAGCTAGATTTCATTGAAGAAGTTTCTGATCGTGTTGGTGTTTCTTGTATTGATTGTAATGGCTTCTTATCCAAACTTGGATTTAAATCATCTTGATGTTCTGGACGCGAAGCAATAGCGCTTGACTTCAAATTTTCTGGAGTCAATGCTTCAATAGCTGCAGTTTTTGGACTCCCTAATTGGGCTTCACGATTATCTGTGACGAGTTCCGCTCCCCAATATTTGTTCACTCTTATATGGTATGGAATTGTACTATCAGATGTAGATGGTGTTAACTTGACAATCAGGGAATTCAGCTCAGATAATATCTTCAAATCTCTCATTGTGAACTTACAAGTACCACCACTTAGACATTTGGATGTATCAACTATCCCGCAAGAGAAGTATTTCCTCAATTGCGCATTAGATTTAAAATCTTGTTCAAAGTAATTGTTCAACCAAAATCGTAGCACCACAAATAATCGAATGCGAACTATCATTCTATGTTCTTTATTATCTATTAGAGCCCATAAATATCTCATCATTAAGAGTCTACCTAAATGCGTTGGTGTTAAAAAGACTCTATAAGTTAGAAAGAACTCAGACATAAATTCGAAATCAATATTAGTGGTCAATACGATAATTAATTGTGGTATATTGGCAGCCATTAATAATTTCTTACTTTCCTGATTGAAGGATTGCATTTTATCAACCTTAGAATCCCAAGTCTTCAACCTCGTACCTAGCGATTTGAAGCTATTTTCGGATGATGAGATGCTGGATGTCCTATTGCTTAAGTTCTTACCGATACTGAGAGAAGCATGTTTGGACGATAAGGTTGGGGTGATTTTGATTATCTGAGAACTATTGGTGTCGAATTCTAGACTGTTACTCCAAATTATATCTTTCTCGTCCCACAAATCAAATATATAAGTTAATTTGTTCAATTTCTCCATGCTAAACTGCTCGAAATCTTCATTGTTCAATTCTAATGATGATATTGGAAGTTCCGAGCTCACTTTCTGAAAGTCAAATTCCAATTTATTTATAGAGAATAAGTAGGAACAAGACTTGAACTTTTTCAATTTATCGTTGTTAGACTTCTTATTAGAATAATTAAAGTTTTCTAAATCCGAATAATGTAACTTTGAATTCGATATCAAAATACTTTGTTTGATATAATTTGATACTATTCCTTCTTCTATTATGTTGCTGTCTGAAGTTGTACTTATCATTTCAATCTTTGATAAAATTCATTTCCCCTTATGAACTTTGTATTGAGGGGTAAATCATGAAACTTCCAAAAATCAAAATTCTATGAATGCAGTAATTGATCAATTCGATTTTAATTAAGATGAATGCTATTTATAGCATTTCTGAACTAAGGTATTAATTGTGAACAATGGAATCTATGATTAATGTTATTTATGATTTTTTGGTAAATATTGTTTCGCCAATTTTCCAAATCGACTCATATTGTTTTGAACCTTTACAAATGGCACTTTATTTTCGTTCAGAGTAGTCCCCATTTTACTTATTAAATAATTGATTGAACAAGAGTGAGAAGAATGTAGATTCTTGAAAAATTGGGTTGAATTAAGGAGAGAATCAAAAAGAGACTACTCTGAATAAAGTGCCAAATATAGCCATTTTCGAATCAGGAGGTAAACAATTGACATGCAATCCCCTAAAAATAAGACTAGACTTAGAGAAAGATTATTCTTTTGAAGTCAATCAATAGCTTTGACCAAGAGTAAAATAATATTTTAATGCGTCATTTGTTTTGAAAAAATTGTAAGCTAGTTTTCTTTACTAATCAAATAAATACAAATGAATATTTTCGGCCGTTATAAATCGCCTGTTTATATATTATTTAAATCTATACAGAAACCTGTTCTCTATGTGAAACATAAGATCTATCATCAAATCATTCCACATTTTCAGACTTTACCATAAGCTGTATTTATAAATATAAATAATATTGGTGTGATTTAATAATACAAAAATATAAGTCGTTGTTTATTATTCTGTTTATGAGACTTCATAATGATTTCATTCGCTTGATCACCTCCATTTGAAAAGTCACAGCAGTTTAGATCAAAGGATTCCATTGAATGACAAGATGTCTATAAATATATGATCTTTATATAGATTATTTAGAATAATGTACTTTTTTTATTTTAGGTGATTATTTAAAAAATGGCTGAACAAGGTACATTTATTTTTGAAAATTTCGCTTTGAAAACAGTTTCATAGAAACATGATTTTAAAATATATTTTTTATAACTAGAGGCCCTGTTATAAAGGCTTTTGATTGATTTATATCTTTTTTAAATACATTAAAATTTCTTATTTTTGGTAAAAAATGTTAAATTTTATAATTATAGATAAAATTTTACAGTAACTTTCTACATTTAAATCATGCAACATATTTTTTAAACCTTAAATTGATAATCAGTTAAACATTTTTAGATCAGACACTTGATCAAGATTTGCCGAATATAGTTAGAACAGTTTGGAGGTCAGAGAAAACCAAAATTAGATCAAACGATAAAAAACCTTCAAACAGGAACATGATAATCTTATTTTACGTCCAATTCGGTTGAATAAAAAAGATATTCTCAAAGATCATAAACAAAATCAATTTTTTTCTTAAAAACATAATGTCAAGTACACAACAGACACAGAAAAACTTTATCCTATGTTTAACTAGTAAATTCAAACAATTTAATGAGAATTGTAAACTGTTGAACTATTTGTACACTTTAACAACCAACTCCACAACAAATAGGGAAGCTACGGATAAAATTGAAGGTGGAGGCGAGGAAGAATGATTTATGTCTCTTGCAATACCAAGCACTATCATAATAACATATATATTACTAGGGTTAATGATAACATTTACTGGAAAGAAATTGACAATAATGTCAACACCATTTATAGCCACCATTACAACATATATTATTTTGTTGCATTTTCATGATTTAGTAAATTTGGAATTCACTAATCAAATATATTTCGTTATTTTTGGTACACTGGTTGGTTTGTATTGTGCGTTCTTTAAGAATCTTGTCTCATATGGGACAAAAATTTTGAAGCCTTGGTTATAATTCCAAATAGAACTTTTGCAAAAGATGAATTGGATTATAAACATAAAGAAAAAACAATTTTATACAAGAAAATATTTATAATTTAAAACAGTTTTTCTTAAAATTTATTGGATTTGTTTTGCTATTTCTCCAGTTAATTCTCTGTCTTATAAATAGGATTGAATTAAATTGATGTGAAAAAATGAAAGAGAATCTAGGCTAAAATTTATCAAAAAAATAATGGTCTTATAAAAAGGACTTGCTATTGTTCTTATTCGATAAAGGTGAGTGAAGTCTATAAGGAATTGAAAGCAAAAATATCATAAATCATGTTTTATTAAGGATTTTAATCAAAATATACATAAAAGATTGAAAGCTAGAGTCGGATAGTTGTTAGAATGTGGATTATTTAGGAGTACTTATATATGGCTTAGGACTACCTATTTAATCTTACTCCTTATACTGTTTTTAAACCTGTTTTCATTTATACATAAAATAAAAATTATCTTTAAATTTATTTTTCAAAAAGAATAGCATCTTTCGAAAATTTTTTGCCATATAATCTAGCTTCATCGACTTGGATTTTTATAGCCCATATTATAATTAGTAAGATTAGTAATAAGTACTATTTGGTTTGGTCTATTATTATAGTTCCATCAATAATATTTGGTGTATTATCGTTAATGATTAATAAAAAGTTCTGGCTCATCTTGTTTACAACGATGTGGGGGTCACTACTAATCACATATGGAATTTTAGCTTTTGTTGAGTGTCCTTACATAGTTGATTTATTTGAATACAAGAGTACGTGTAGTGTATTAGTTCATGTTATTCCTATAGTTACAACCTTCTTTGGTGTGATTGTTCAATTTATAATCTTTCGCGAAATGAAGACTCCAAACTATTATGGTGATCTTAATAAATGATATTTTATTATTTAATTTATATAATAAAACCTTTTAACATTTATTAGGCTTTAAAACGTACGTTAATACCTTCCAAGTTAACGATCATTTTACGCTTGCTAGATTTTATCTACAATGAACATAAGTGGACTAATAAACAAAATTTGGAATAATAACTTTATGACAATGTTCTATTTATTATAACTCGTATTTAATTATATATTATTTAAAAATTTTACTATCTAAAATATCGATATTGTTCAAAGTTTAGTACTTTTCTACATCTAAGCATTTGGCACTTTATTTTCGTTCAGAGTAGTTCCCATTTTACTTATTAAATAATTGGTTGAACAAGAGTGAGAATAATCTAAATTCATTAAAAATTTGGTTGAATTAAGAAGAGAATCAAAAAGTGATTACTCTGAATAAATTGTCAAATTACCAGGATTATTGGAAAATTACACCATCTCATGGCTGAGTTTCAAATGCAAAATTATAAACGATAAGAGTGTAAATATTTTAAAGTGTATGTCTATAATTTTAGATTCCAAATTTTTTATTAATATATGCTTTTTTCTTTAAAATCATGAGAGTTCATAGATTATTGCAGTTGCAACTTGACCATGGGATGGTGTAGTTTTCCAATAATTCCGGTATACCAAATCTATTATATACAATAGCATTTATCGAATATTTTAATCTCAAATCAAGTTCAAAATTTTATGAGTTTAGCGACAGATTCCAAGATAGTCAAAAAACTAAGTGAACTTATTGGGTTAGAAGCCAATGAAGTGAAAGAAATACTGAAATATGTTGATACATTACCAGATGAAACAACCCTAATTGCTCATTTATTTGTAATCATAAAATTATGATTTATGTTTAGGATTTATTGGGTGCTTCACAACAGGCTACAGACCTCATTTCGCAGATTTCGGATAAAAAGTTTCCAAAACCAATACAGAATATTCCCGGCAGTAGTAATAATAAGATGAAAGGTCCAAGAATGCCCAAGAAAGTAACCCTGATTTTTAATTTTGGAAAGAATGTTGAACAATGGGATAAGCCTCAAAACATTTATATAAAAAAGAAAAACACAGAAGTATATTTTAAGTATACTTTTTAGCTAATTATCGGTGTAGAGCAAAAAAGAAACCAATTAAGACACAAGGAATCTTCAATTCTGATACTGGGGAAGAATCAAATATCGAAGAACCAATTGTTGAACCAAAGATAGAATTAGAGGAACTATTTGATTCCAATATCCCTTCATGTGATTGCTATGGTACGAAACATAAGATATTTCGAAATTGTATAAGCTGTGGCAAAATTGGATGCCAAAAGGAAAAGTCTAAATTCTGCTTATTTTGCAAAAACAAGCTCCATATACCGATGAAAATAAACAATCACGAAGCTCAGTCACAAAAGTATACACTTAAATTTTCCTAATCATTATTTATAGGCTTGAAAGTATCAGAAAACAATCTTATTATTTTTCTAGGTGTTAAAGATATCATTTCCACCACTTCAACTTTAGAAGAACAATGGCTTACATCAGAAGAGAAAGTCTTGAAACATTATTTAGAAAATAAAAAGGTTGAAGCCGAAAAAGAGCGAAGAAAAACACAACTTACATATAATCCCACTAATAAAACAACGCAATATATTATTCCTAACTATCATTCTGATCAAAATAATTATATGGATCAGGAAGTATTGGATTTGATTGATAATTTTAATCTTTCGGATAATAATGATTTGGTGTTTGCAGAAAAATTCTTGAATCAACCTACTCCTTGTTACAAATTTGATTTTGATGTGTAATAAAGTTCATTTAGATTTTACATTATTTTTATATTAAATTACACGATTAAATGCAATTTTTGCGCTATAAATCATAGTTGGTAAAATGATGTCCTTATTTTAATAAGATAACGATAAAATATTTGCTTGATTTATAAAAATACGAATTTAGCTACATTTCTTTGTAAATTATATTTACTGTTTGAGGCTCTCCTTTCCATATGACTCTTTATTTTCGTTCAGAGTAGTCTCCATTTTATTTATTAAATACAGGGTTTACAGTGAATAAACAGAAAATTCAATTAAATAAAATTTCCTTTAGTGATCAACAGGAGATTTTTAGTGAATGAAGGGATAAATCCACTGAATAAATGGAATCCTTTAACGAATAAATAGAAAGTTTTAATTAAATAAAAATTATTTATTTATGGGCCTAAATTTAACATCAAATACAATAAAACAATAAAACATTTTATATTTATTTATGTTTTGTTTTCTAAATGATGTAGACCCAAACAAATAAAAACAAAATAACATGATGATCCATTATAGTATATAGAAATTTCTAAAAAGAACTTATATAAACACACAAAATATTTAAAACTGTAAATACTAATGTCAGATAGTGAGGATTCTAATATAAGAGAAAGGAAAATTAGAAAAGTAATGAAAATAGATGATTATCAGACTTTAATAAAGCTGATGGATATTGGTACAAAAGTAAAAGACATGACATTTACCTTAGACGTATCGATTAGTACCATTTATTCAACAATTGCAAAAATATACGAGCAAAAGTATCAAAATGGAGAAATTAATACTTCAACATTGATAACAAAATTAGGAAGAAAACCATCAGTGATAATACAAAAGAGGAATAGCAAGAATTCCCTTTTGAATATTATTATATTTTAATTACTAAATTTAATTTAATTTATTAAAA
This sequence comes from Holacanthella duospinosa, assembly GCA_002738285.1. Taxonomy (NCBI): domain Eukaryota; kingdom Metazoa; phylum Arthropoda; class Collembola; order Poduromorpha; family Neanuridae; genus Holacanthella; species Holacanthella duospinosa. The sequence continues at coordinate 54,550 of NIPM01000664.1, forward strand.
GTTTGATGATTTTGAATTTTTCGCAAGTGATTTTCCATTTGCCATTAAATGATTCCATTTATTCGCTGGATTTGACCATTTATTTGCTAAAAGTTTCCCGTAGATCATTCAAGGAAAATTTATTTAATTGGGTTTGCCCGTTTATTGGTTAAGGGATTCCGTTTATTAGCTTGTAAACCCTGTAATTGATTGAACAAGAGTGAGAATAATCTAGATTCATTAAAAATTTGGTTGAATTAAGAAGAGAATCAAAAAGGGAATAAAGAGCCATATTTGTAAGATGATTTATCCCCTCCGTTTCGGATTTCCCCATTCTGATATATTTGCTATAACGAATAGAAATAGCATAACTAGTATCGATAAACGCATATAATTAATAGATAATTTAACCAAAATATGATAAATAAAAACAAGCTTTTAGTATACTCAAATAATACTTACTAAAAAACAATCAAATTATATAGATAAATATTATGTGGATACAAATAAAAAACTGGGGAATAATCTTTGATTAAAATTATTATTTGCATAATGTATTACGCCGTTTCACGCAAAGAGGTAAAGGAAAAGATTTATTATGAGATATAAAAAGATGAAACTTTGTAGTTTATATGTATGAACCTTCTACTTTTACTACATCGCTCCATCTTTCAGCTAACTGTTGAATATCATTCATATGACCCTTTATATTAAGTTCCTGGATAATACTTTCTAGTTTTAATTCCAACTCTTTCCAAATTTCATAAACATTTTCTATTAACTCTTCTTTAATTTACCAAAACAATTAAAATCAGGTGGACTTATATCTGGACTATATGGAGGATGATACCAAGTGCGGATTTTGTTTTCATCAAAAAAATCCATTAAAAGCTTTGATTTATGAGGTCTTGTATTATCCTGTAAAACCATAGGTTACTTGAATTTCTTATCAGGTAGCCATTTTAGTAAAACTTCATTAATAAAGTCTATATAGATTTCTGAAGTTATCGTCTCTTTAGGTGCACAAAGCTTCCAATATGCAACACCATTATAATCCATTGCTAGTATTAGCATTCATTTTCCCTGATAGTTTGATTGTGCTACAATTTGTGGTGGGGTTTCGTCTTTAGTTCTCCAAAATCTAGACTGGTCACGCTGAGGTTGCATATATAAAGTAAGCCAAGTTTCATATATAGCCAATGTTCTGTTTATTAGGGTTTTTTGTTTTGATAACTGCTCCAAATTATATCTACATGCTAATACTCTATGTTCTCTTTGTTCCTGTGTGAGAAAATGAGGAACCCATTTGCTCAATAAGTTCTTCATTTGTAAATCTTCTGTTAAATACCGATAAACAGTAGCTTTGCTACAATTTACTAACATGGAAAGTTCGAGGCACGACCAGGCTCTACTTTGAGCAAGATATTCTTTAATTTTCTCAATTGTATTTTCCTTTATTAAATGATTACTTGTATCGCCTCCTCTAGTATCTTCAGCTCAATTTTGACCCTTATTAAACTTAGAAACCATATTTTCACTGTATTATATTTATAGGCCTTTTCTCCTATCGGTTCAACCAATTCTTTGTGTATTATTCCCGAATTGTGTCCTAGAATTACTCCAAATTTGATAAATGCACGTTGTTCTATATCGCTTATTGAAGTTTTCAATTTTTGTAAGTTATCCATTATAGTAATTTAAACAAATAAGCTTTAAAAATAAAGCTTAATTTATAGAAAATGTTATATATATATCTTGGCACTAGATATTAATTAGTCTATTTATTATTAATTAAAATTCGCTTACCTTTTTGCGTAAAACGGCGTAATAATAAAACACTTACAATTTCCGCTTTATCAAAAACAGGAAATAACCTGTCTCTGAATAATAATCCACTATAGAAGCTATGTTTTTCATAGAAAACCGACAACAAAAGATATAAGACAGATAAATAGATATCAAGAACGGAATCATAACATATAAACATTGGCATTAAATGTTTAATTAATCACAAATAAACGCATGGTTTAAATAACCAAATTGAGCCATTCTCCAAAAACACAAATTCTTAATGGGAATTAACCAGTCGAAAAGCAAGAAAGAAGTAGAATACGATTTCGGCTTCTATAAACCACAAGGCTTATATAAGAAAGAAGACCCTGATTATGATACTAAATTAGTTCATAAATTAATTACTCAGAGACGTTTAGCACCCTTCTATCTTGGGTTGAATGATTTACAAGAATTGGATAGTAAAATCTCGAAGAAGGTTACGAAGACTAAATCTTTAGATGGTGAATTCGTTTGCTCAGTTATGAAAACACCAGCTAAATTGAAAGCTCAAACTTACAATATAAAAAATAAGAAAGATTTAAATCAGTTGAAATGTATAATTTATAATGAAAATACGGAATGCCCTATTTGTTTTCTCGTACACCCCTATCCACAATCTAATCCTTTTATTTGTAGTATTATCCATCCAACATTAATTATTCTACCTGTTGTCATCATCCTATCTGTACCGAATGTTTTGTACAAATTAAGCGAAATACAGGAGTTGAAATACCACCATTGTAATAACCCAACTATATTTATTATTTAGATGCCCATATTGTGCGAAAGAGAACTTTGCTATCGTTTATGACTATAATACTAATACAGTTTTATCAACATTCGTTGGTAGTACAGTAATTATACAATTTAATCTTATAGACCAAAAAGCATACCAAAGGCGATGGAAGTATAAGCAAGGAAGAGAGGACCATTTTATCAGGTACATCTACGTTTATTTAATTTTGAATAGATAGTTTACGACCAGAAAGCATGCGTAAAATGAAAGAAACTATCCGAGCGAGTGTACGCAACCCTCAGAGGTTTGGACGAAGAAGACCATCAGATAATGTATTGGAATATGAGGAATATCTTATCAATTTGAGACATAATGCTATGGAAATGGAGGAGAGGATGGTTAGAGAGGCTATTGCTCTTAGTTTGTCTGAGGCGGAACAGAGAGAACGTGATCAGATTGAGATTATTCAGACTAATGATGAAACTAACAGAGAACAAGCTAGTGAGCCTACTTTGGATGCTAATCAAGCTCCCGAAGAGGTCTCTTCTAATTGAATAAAACTGGATTGTAAAATTGGCAGTTTTATTTTCTTTGCTTTATTAAATACTTACTTGTTATTTTTCCTATAAAACCAAGATTGTTTTTATTATAAAGTTATTCTTTTGGATCAAAAACGCCACAATCATCTTTATGGCCTTTAGAGATCCAAGGCTTGTCTTCATCAGAATAAGCAAGGATGGGTAAATCGAAGGGAAGATAACATGTTGGTTTTGAATAAGACATCAAAATACCTATTTCAAAGTTGTTTATCGTGAGCAAATGATTATAAATAGCTCCCCAAGCAGCCTTAGTGAAATTATGTGAACCACAATAATACCAACCACCATCCCTGTCTAAACTAAGGATAATCTTACTATGATTTATACTACCTACTCGTTTCGCTTTATATTGATACAGCAGATCTTTTGGAAAACGTTCATAATCGCCATTGAAGCAAATCATACCTGCACCATCGGGTCCTAAGAAACTATTAGTGATATATTCCTCTGTCGGAAACAATATACGAATATCTGATACACCAAACGAATTGAGAAAATTCTTAGGTAAAGCACCAAGAGACGAAGTCAAACAATATAATTCATCACTAAGCGAGTATTTTGTTTTGATCAATTTTGTTAGGCTGTTCAAACCGAGCTCATTGTTTTGGTTATGATTACCTGGTATCGATACTATGAGATCCCAAGCATTAGCCTTCGCCCAATCAAATCTATTCAAACTTTCTAAAACAGATTTCGGGACCTTCAAGACGGTCATGAATTTTTTCAACTTACTAAGATTACTATTATCTCCCACTGTACATTTTGGGTCAAATAATGGTATATCTTGAACGAATACGGTGTTTTCAATTAATGTCCAATCGTATTGGACTAAATTGCCAGTGCTAACTATGAGACGTAAGAAATCGTTGTAAAATAATAGCATAAGTTTTGCATGCATGATTTGGTGCCATTTAAATTTGCCTCTAGTTATTTCTCTTAATTCCGGTACTATAATCAAACAACCTTCTTTTTGATATTGGCCTGATTTCTTCAAATCAATATTGGGTTGTGTAACTATACATAAGTTAAAATCAGGATTTTTCTTCTTACTCGGCAATTTACTTAAAAGCCAAGGTAGATCTAATTGATAGGTAGTGCAAAAGGCTTTTTGTAATTGATCTGATTGGATTAATTCTTCAAACTTGATAGCTTCTTCATTATCAGCATCATGTTGTAAATAAGTTCCTATGGTTCTTGCCTTTAGATATTGCGGTTGGAATTCGGTAGCTAGGGAGTTGGTTTCCTCTTTTCGCTTTTTGATTTGGCTCATTTATAATTAAGTTTTTAGATTGATGTCTTTTAGATTCAAATTTATCAACTACTCTACTCATCGACACCATAATCAAGTAATATATCAATCGAATAAAGCTTAAATGCTACACAAGTTTTGATTTATGTTTACAGTTTCTTTAATATTTCCGATTTATAATAGAAAATTTAAGACAATTCAATTTATTCAGCAAATCTTTAGAATACAGTTTATAAACTTTTCATTTACCATTTGAAGGCTCATTAGACTTAACTCTTTCACTAGGAGTAGGCGAAGAAGGAATATCACGACTAAATGAAGAATCTACACAAGAATAAGGAGACCCGAAAGCACTAGGATGAAACTGATCAGTATTTAAATTAGTACTAAAGAAAATTAATCATTGATGATACCTAAAAAGAACATCTTGCGAAATATAAGATGGAGGAATATATGTGAATTCGTTCCTATACGTAACATATTGTTGTGGACTATAATAAAATTGATTACTACCATAATCACAAGAAAAATAGGGATTATAATAAGTCTGATCATAGTACTAAAGAGTTAACAATTTAACAAGCTTACATAACCCTGCTCATACTCCGATCCAAAAGTGAAATTATATTGAGGATATCTAGTATCTCCAGGTATCGCTCTATTATTTCTTTGGCTTTTATATGCATGCTCTTTGAAATCAACTTTGATCTTAGTTCCAAGCCATTCCGTTCCATCCTTAGAAATTATAAAATTCATATTTTACCTCAATTTCGATAGCTTCAATAGGAGACATAGTATCACTAAACTTAACGAAAGCCATCGCATATTCTACAAAATAAATTTTTAAGTTGGTATTTACCAATATAAGGCTTGCTAACTATATTACAATGTTCAACCTTGCCATAGATGGAGAACTTTTCAATAATTTTTTCTTTAGTAACATTTTTCGGATCCAGATGACCTATATAAATGCTTTGGAAATCCACGCTTCTAGTAGACTTATCTTCATTTGAAGCCCATTCTGTTCCCCATCTATTAACTCGCAATCCCTATAATTCATTAAGTAAAATTAATGATACTGAAAATGCATTAATCGCATCTTCTCTATATCTATAAGAGGCGAAACAACATCCTTTAAATTCATTGGTGTAGGGATTTCTCAAAAAATTATAATCAGTCACTTCACCAAAACTTTCTAATCTCTCTTTGATTTGCTATAAAAATATTATTATCTAGGTATTTACGTCCTCAGTATAATATGAGTCAATCTTAAATACATATAATTTTCTATTAACTCTAGCACGTTCCACTCTAATAAGTCTACCATCTATGTTAGTGTTTTGAGCTTGATTGAATGCCTTTTCAGCTGATTTCTCATCCTAAATAATAGTTGCGAATTTAGGGAATACTATGTATTGAACGAAGCTATAAGGTCTATTTTGGGTGTCTCTGAGAACTTTCACGTTCAAAATCTCGCCCCAAACCTTGAAATGATTGTATACACTTTTCTGTAATTCTTCAGACGATTTAGAAGACAACAAACTATAATAAATTAATAACATGGGATTTTAGAGAACCTTGCAATAAATAAACAGCCTTCTGGTTTCCCTTTTCTGATAATCTCAGTCGTATCTTTGGATTCTGTAGATTCTAATGCTTCGTTTAATTCTATAACAATTATAAATAGGAGAACCTTTAGTCGAGAAATCATTCTTAGATGGAAATTCTAGCACAGAATCTGATTCATATCCTTTTTTGGTGTCTATGCTCTTTGGTTGTATTTCACTGTCCGATTTTGACATTTGAAAATTGTAAAAACACAATTGCAATTAATTTATACACTAATTATCCCAAAATTAATTGAAGTTTCGAATATCGATATCTTATACTTTAATTATAAATTATTTTATTATGGCGAAGTAGTTTCATTTGATAAATGAGTATAATACAATGTTTGCGTAGCAGTTTCTTAACAAATACACCAAACCTCTTTACAATAAAATTTGCATTACAGGGCAATGACTCTAAAACATTAGTAACAATTACAAAATGCACTTTATTTTCGTTCAGAATAGTCCATTTATTAAATAATTGGTTGAACAAGAGTGAGAATAATCTAGATTCATTAAAAATTTGGTTGAATTAAGAAGAGAATCAAAAAGGGACTACTCTGAACGAAAACAAAGTGCCATATGTAGATGGTTTATTTTTACTACTGATAGGTAAATTAGGATATTTATGTTGACGAAGTTTTTATGTGACTGAGAAAATTTGTGACGGTAAAGTAATAAAGTTAAAGAATTCTTTCAAAAATGCATTTATTATCACACACTTTGAAAATTTTTGAAGGAATTATAATGTATTTGGTTGATAAAATGAGTAAATTCTTGAAGAAAATATATCATTATAGTTGAAAAGTTTTAATAATTATATAAAAAGCTATTTTGGTTGATAAAAATAAAAAATTTCTATATATATTTCAACCAAATGATATTAAAATTTTTTATTTCCAACTATTTCAACCAAAAAAATATGTTTTCAANAAAATTTTTTATTTCCAACTATTTCAACCAAAAAAATATGTTTTCAAAAATTTCCTTCCATATGTGACAAAATTTTTGAAGCCTCGGTTATAATTCTAGAATATTAATGATCATAGTAAAAATAGGTTGAAGAAGCAACTA